>JBAMHZ010440053.1:0-10187 GCA_037177395.1 Alpinia galanga | reverse complement strand
CAAAGTATATTTCAAAATATAAAAGAATAGTTTTCAAAAGTTAAAAAGAAAATTTTTATTACCTCTGAGATTCACCCTCCCCCCTTCTCTCGAGTTGCATCGATCCTATAGTTCTTATTCTTTGCTAAACACACAGTCAAGTGAAATTTCGATAGTGCTTCTGCAGCTTCTCTCTCTGATCATGTATACCTCTCACTTGGATGTAAGCTTTTATAAGGGGAGCAATCACAATCAGGTTTCATGTTTGCTCCTCTTCCCATGTGCACACATGGTTGCATGTTTGCACCCACATCCACATCTGCACATGCAAATGTGAGGTGTAACTGCCAACAAAGCTAACCTAATTGCATTCAATGGAAGAACAAAACTGAAACATTCAAGCCAGTAAAGTAGCACAGGAATTTAATCAAACACTTAAAATATAATAATTGAAGTAAAAAAACTATAAGAGACATTAAAGCAAACACATGACGATCACAATAAAAAGAATTAAACAAACTTAACACAAATATAAGAGGAATTGTAACAAACACTTAATATGCATCAAAATTAAACTAAACTAAACAATAAGGTAAGTGATCTCTCTCTCTTCAGTGGTGTATGCGATGAATGAAAATTGAGTATCTCTCCCTAATTTGTTTGAGAGTTCGTGAACATCCTCATAGTGGAATTCGACAGAGAACTCAATTGAGCTTTCATAGGTGGAATGACGGATCTAAGCTCTCCCTAATTCATTCAAATTTAAAGTAGTATCAATGGAGATGAACAAGGCTCTTCCTCAAATTCGAGGAAGAGGATGAGTCTTAGTGAAGCGGTGCGAGCTCTTTTCTCTAATTCGAAAAGAGATGGTGTCGATGGATATTATCAGAGTTCCTTCGAGGATGACAAACTCTTTCTTATAATCCGAGCACGAGAGGTGGACTCGCTTCTCATAATCCTGTGAAAGCGAAGAAGAAGGCTCAGATGGAGCCTCTCTCGATCAAGAGAGACGATGGAGGCGGTTGCAAATGAAGGAAAAAGAGATACCTAGCAAAAACCCCCTTTAAAAACTTTTATAGTCATTCCGCGGTGCTTTGTCTCATACCATGGCCCGGTCATGGTGGCCTTTGGAGCTGCCTATCTGAGTCATGACAGCAAAGGTTACGGCCGTAGTTTACACCACGGTCTAGTCATAGTTCGTCATGGTGTGTCTATTGTGATGACCTTTATTCTAAAAATCTTCAATTTACTCTTTATATATTTGATAAAATAAAATATATATCAAATTAGTCTTGGATCATTAATTTAGAAGATATTTACGTTACAATGCTAACATAATCCAAAGATCGCGAGGCCACCTTGGCCGCCGATGAGGAGCCAAGTACTGGATGGTAAGGTTTGCTTCGTTGAAGATTGCAAAGGGGATTGCAGTTTGTTCAGGTCGTACACAAGAAATAGATCTGATCCTGGCGTTAGCTGTTACGAGGATCAATCAAGTGAGTGAGAACTACCATTCTTAGATTGACCCGTAGCTAAAGGAGACGGTGAGATCCTCCGGCGCCGGCAACTTGCAAGTTATGACTTTTTAATGTATGGGAGCAAAGACAGGCCCATCGAAGACAGCAAACCATCAGAGGATAGTGCCAATAGCAAACAACATATGGTGTAAACCAAGGCTGGTAGCTATGCCCACACAGCTACGTTTTTGAAAAACCAGATTTCCTCTGCCCCTCCCCTGTTTTTACTGTTCAAACTCAGGAAAGAAAACCTGCGAAAGCGAGAGCCGGATCGACACCAACATTCTGATAGGTACAACAGGATCAAGCAGGGAAGAAAGGACAATGAGAGGGGACACAGCATCGATGCTAATACGACCGCAGGGACTGCTACACCGCCAAAGAACTTCGCCGGAGACAAAAACACCAGATAACAAGTTATAAACTGGGCCGGAAGTTGAAAGTTTGACGTTGGGGGTGTGGCACTCCGTCCAAACGGGAGATCGACCGCCGGAAAGATCTGCAAGTGCGGCGCTGGTGTTTAAAGTAACAGACGACCGTCAAGGATGAAGCCGGGCATAGGAGGAAGACGATACAGCTAGCCAGTTTAGATGAATTGGCACATAAACTTAATTGGCGAATCAACCTCCTCGCGCCACGTGGCAAGTGAACCGTGAACACTGGCAGTCAATTGAAGCAGGATAAGTGGGCACCTGCGTTTTGAATTTGAAATTGGCCATTACCTAACAAGCTAGTGGATTGTTACCCAACAAAACCATTAGGCCGCCGATTCGTGCGCTGATGGAATGCCTACCAGCTCGAAGGCGGTGGCGGCTACTTGACCTGGGGAAGTCCCTACAGCAACGGATGCAGCACATGAGCATCGGAGCCAAAGTAATCACCCACCACGTCGATCATCAGCCATACCCATCCAACCCAACGGGCACTCAGCGTCGGCACAACTGCAAACCGATCATCAGGTGGTGACAGAACCACAAAGCTGGGGACGAACAGAGTCAGCCGATCAACCCAGGCGCTGGGCAGACCAATTTGTGAAAAACAGAACATGTGCTGAGAACACTGCCTTAAACAAACTACAGAAACAAGATAAACGATTGGTGCTAACAACCGAAGACTGGGAACTAATCAAAGATACAGTTGGATTTGTCTAGTAGACCGCTTCCTAGGAAGATTCTCAGGATGGAAATGCCCACACAAGACGCTCACTCACTATTCATTATGGCTGGTCTTAAGTGAAGCAGTACTGAAAGGAGGTCCTTACATTGCATAGAGTTGTCCCCTCTATCTCGAAGCCATGCCCCCTTGCTTC
The DNA here is from genome assembly GCA_037177395.1 of Alpinia galanga. NCBI lineage: Eukaryota > Viridiplantae > Streptophyta > Magnoliopsida > Zingiberales > Zingiberaceae > Alpinia > Alpinia galanga. The sequence continues at coordinate 7,382 of JBAMHZ010440053.1, read as the reverse complement.
ACCTTTCAACTCGAAGTTCAGAACCAGCTTCCCTTGTGGCTACAAATATATGACTTACCCATTGATTGCTGATCCAGGGTTGAGCAAAGTGACATCGCAGATTGGCACACCTCTGTTTACAGATAGGTTCACAAAAACTAGAGAGAGAGTTAACTATGCAAGAGTCTTGGTAGAAGTTGATATCACTCAAAGATTACCTTCCACCATCTCAGTCACTCTACCAGATGGTACCGATGTTGATCTTCAGTTAAAAGCAAAATCCATACTGAGAATGTATTCAGGGTGTCGGCTTCTGGGGCATTACCATTCAAATTGCCCCCAGGGATCAAGTTTTGCACAAGAGGAAGGTCAACAGCAAACTTCCAATGCTGTTCCTATGGCAAGAAGCACAACAGTATTAGCCACTGTAATAGAATTCAATGGAACAGTACCAACCATGCAAACTCGCACGCAGCAAGCTAATTCTGAAACTCAACACAGGCAGCAGCAGTCCCCAGCCGATTTATGGGCAAATGCAGAGATTAAGGAATGTCACAGGGGAGATGGGATAAGAAATGATGGGCATACACAAATACAAGCAGGGCACCCTGTACAACAAGGCAATCAGGCATGGACTGTAAGGGATCCACCTGCCGATGATCCAAAGCAGAAACTAGGCTCAGCCTCAAGTGCAGGTATAGAAATGGTAAATGCAGCAGCCAACGTTGTGTCAGGGCAATCCCAACCACTTGAACGGGTATTTGACAGACAAAGACAACACAGAGCATGCCTGCAGGTGGGCTCAATTACAGTCTCTGGAGTGGATTCAGCAATTGACACCGTTCCTGCAACAGTTTCAGAGGCTGAGAAGTATGCACTGGGAGAAGATCAAATGCCACCAACAAACCCTATTTGCAAGTGCAGGAGTCACAAAGAAATAACCAACGATGGGGAAGGAACTGGCATAACACAACTTGCAAATCCAGGGGAAAATGACACGCAACAAAACCTACAATCAGAGCAAATACAACCCGGTTCAGTGGCTACAGCAGATTTCAAAGCTCTTAGAATGCGAACTGGGACACCAAGTAATGGATACAAGTGACTCGGCTTGGGATATTTTTAGATCCTTGAAGATGACGATATAAGGACGAGTTCTCTCTGAACTGCAACAGTAAAAGATGGTCTTCTCCAGTTCTCTTCCCTGCCAAAGTTAACACTAGGTCAGATAGTCATTGGTTTCCCAGCTAAAGGCCCTCTGATACCTAAATTAGAGCTTTTAGGTGGAAGAAGAAGAAAACTGAAAAGAAAAGTATAGAATAATATAATGCAGTAGTGAATGAGAAAATGTTTAATGATTAACTATCAACCAACCTCCTACATATGCGTATTTCTTTCCTTTTTATACTCGTGAGGGGGAATTTTTTTTCCACCTTTTTTTCCCACGATCTCCCCTCCTTTTCTAACAAGAGGGCGTCTTATAAAAAATGAGATCATTGCGGGAATGACAGGTGGCATAGTGCGACACTCTTGTTTAGGTCATTAGAGAAAAGCATCTTTTCTGCTATGGTATGAGGTATCCCCTTGTAGCTGTCATCATGAGTAGTGGTCCCTTTTTTCCCTTATAGGCGCAAACCCTTAACAACTTTTAGAAAAGGAATCTTCTGCAGGACTCTTGTTGAATATAACATGAGCTCTCTGGCAATGCCGAGCTATTTTACTTAGGTGCGGAAATCTGCCTGCCGGCTGAGCAGTTTTACTTTGGCTCGACGACCGAGTCATTCCATTTTAGCTCGGGAGTCTGTCTGCCACCCGAGTCATTTCACATCAGCTCGAGAGTCTGCCTACTGGCCGAGTTGTTTCACTCTCGGCTCGAGAGTCTGTCTGCTAGCCGAACTATTTTATTTCAGCTCGGGAGTCTATCTGCTGGCCGAGCTGTTTCACTTCTGCTCGAGAGTCTGTCTACTAGCCGAACTGTTTCAATCTGGCTCATCCGGTTTCTTCCTGAGCTAAACTGACTTAACTTAGCTCAATAATTATGATATCAACTGAGTCATTCTTATTTGGCTCAACCTTTCTTTTCTCCGATCCAAATACTCGGGGAAGTCTTATTGACTTTGCTTAATCATCCTCCTTTCTTTGATTCTATATTATAAAATGAAAATGTAGCAATATCAACGAGCAAGTAAAAACTGTGGCAAGAGCGGTTAAGGCACACATTGCTACTGGTTCATCACAGTCATAGTCTGTTTCAGAAATAGTTATAGCTAATGCTTCAGATTTCATACAAGCTTCAGAAAGGATATCATTATAACATCATAATATCCCAGATCTGTTAACAAGACAAACATTTAATCTTGATAGGCAAAAACAAACTCAAACAACTCAACATGAAGCACCCCAAATAGGCAACAGGCAGATACAGTTTCAAAAGTAGTAGCAGTAACTGAAACGGTTGAGCTGACCCCTCCATCAATTAAACATCAGCAACTACATGGTTGTAACCAAATGGAGATGGGAAATATAACCCCCACGGGTGTAAAGAATCATCGACAGCAAAGTAACAACACTAGACCAACTAAAAAAAGGGTACCACCTTAGTGGCTACAACTGCTTCTCATGGAAATGCATTGGATAGTCAGACAGATAAACAGAATAACCAACAACACAAAGTATACATTAAGCCTGGGAACATGAGAGAATCACCTCCTAAAGGTAAGCATTTGTAATCACAAGGCTTCAGATAGCCTAGCACAATGGCAGCAAGGCCATCTGGGAAATGCAATGTTGAGCATACAACAGGAGCAGAAGGAATAAGTTCACCACCCTGCAAATGCCCACACAAATATTAACTCATGGTGCAACCATATGCAATAGCAAAGATAACAACATCAAATACTACAGTTTCCAGTGAAGGCCATGAGACCACAGAAACTGGATTAGCTGCCGGTGCTGATACTGACACTCTAGATCTACAAAGTGGGAAAACTGCACAACTATTGTATCATAATCAAATGAGACCTGGCAAGCTGATCCCTATCACCCCAAGTAAGATGGCAGCACTAATCAACACGGAGCTATCAATGCAAATAGCAACCAACTACCAAGGCACAAAGGATTCTAAACTTCACATACCTAAGATTGCTACTGGAATTGATGTCAGTAGCCATACGACTGGCCAAAACATGACTTTTACAACAGCAATACTTGAGGTTAGCAACTGGGGTTCCACAGCCGCTTCTATACCTCCATAGCATGTAGAACACTGTCCCCCACTTGAAGTGTGAAGCACAAGTGGAAAATTCAAACTAGATCCAGAGCTCACAAAAGAAGGGTAGCAGCAGCAATGGCAACAGTAGCAAAAACCAGCCTCAGCAGCCATCACAACCACAACAGCAAAATCAGAAAGGGCAGAAATCTCAGGACCCTCAAAATGGCACTAAACAAACAAAACAACTTGGGGATTCCAGCATCATAGTTAAGCTTTATGACCGGGAAGAGGGAGAGGTTATGGCTGAACAGCAGGACAAGGGCATCCAAGATGACACTGAACAGGCTCAAAATGATTCCAGCAACATCCAAGGGTGAGCTCTTACAATCCACTATTATTTGCCTTCCTGCACTTGATTGGTATCAAGGCAACTGCAGAGGAGCCAATGAAGGGACAAAAAAAGGCATCACACCGGAAGGAAATTTCTAGTTAAACAAGCATGAAGATCGGAGCTTGGAACATCAGGGGCCTAAATAAAGACCTAAAACAGAAGGAGGTGACCAATCTCCTACTGCACCACAAAATGAATCTATTTTGCATCATGGAATTCAAGCTCACAAAGAAATGCTACCAAAAACAGAAAACCTCTAGATTCTAGCAATGGGAGATATAGCTCACTACACCTCCTATGGAGATGGTTGTGAATACGTCAAAGTATGAGTCACAATGACCAAAATGACTTAAATACTTCAAGTCTAAGGAATCTTACATCCGAGCTACAATGAGATCTTCAATGACATTAAAAACTATATGAAGTCTCATGTCAGGTTACTCCAATAAACTAGTTACCTTTAACTAGCATCTACGGTTAACTCTATACATCCCAATGTGTTCAATCAACGAGAAACAACTATTTGGATAGCCCAAGGAGTATAACACGTGCTAGTCTCTCAGAATTATTGATGTCCAAACTCACCGATTCATTGATTAGGGAATATTTCAATGCAATACATCTAGAAGTAGAGTGTTACTGATATGGAATCCCCAAACAGTCAATCTCATCATCCAACAATGGGAGGAGCAATATATTCACACTCAAGTTAAATGCATCAACTCTGGTCTCACATATGCAGTTACATTTGTCTATGGGCAGCTATCTATAACTAGCAGAAGACCAATGTGGGTAGGCCTTCGGCACATAGCTAAGACAATGTCGCTACCATGGCTTATCCTAAGGGATTTCAACTCCCCAATCTCCCCTACAGATAAGTAAGGTGGACTAGATGTCACATCATATGTCATGGTTGATTTTTAGGATTTTGCTCTCATGGGACTAATGGGCATATAGTTTGCAAACTAGATCAGGCCATGGTTAATAAACTTTGGTTGGAGCAAGACAACAGTAGCTTTATAGAGTTTAAAGTGTCAGTACATTCTGGCCATGCCACAGTTATAGTATTCCTAATGCAATTACGTAGGTGTGCACCAAAGGCTTTCAAGTTTTACAACATGTGGACAATCCACTCAGATTTCAACCAATTGGTGCAAGGGCATTAGGAACAAGCAAGAATATGCATTACAGGTGGCACAACCCAATACAAGCTTAAGCAGAAACTCACAATGCTAAAAAGGGAACTCAAGCAGCTCAATTAGCAAAACTACTAGCATATCCAAGAAAATTCCAAAAGGGCGCAACACCAATTTGAGAACCTACAACACCAAGGCCTAAATGAAAGGAGAATGGATGACAATTACAAAGAAGCAAAGAGAACAACTGACATGCTTGCACAAGCTGAATATCTCTTCTATCTGTAATGATTCTAAGCATCAATATCTCAACAAGGTAGATAGAAACACCCCCTTCTTTCACTCTTTGGTCAGGAGGAACAACAAACGCTGGGAGATAGTGGCAATGGAAAAAAGAAATGGAGAAATTACAGCTCAAATGGAGGAAGTGGTTGAGGAATTCACGGGATACTTTCAACAGCAACTTGGAACACAAATGGGTAGAGCACACTTCCAATCAAATTGCATCCAACATGGGAAATTGATCACACATGAACAACAAGCTCTCCTTGTTTGTGCCCCTACAAAAGAGGACATCAAGAAGGCCCTTTTTTATATTGGAGACCTCAAGGCACTAGGGCTGGATTTGTATAACTCCAATTCTTCAAACAAGCATGAGATATAATCAAGTAAGACTGCACATCAGCAATATTGGAATTCTTTGCAAATGGAAAAGTTCTCAAATCATGGAACCACACACTCACATGACTTGTTCCAAAAATATACCATGCAAGTAAGGTGCAAGATTATAGGGCAATCTCATGTTGTACAGTGTTCTACAAGGTTATCTCCAAGGTACTAACCGGTTGACTTGTAGATGTCATATATCATCTCCTACATCTAGCTCAGACAACATTTGTCAAAGGTCGCACTGTCATAGATAACATTCATTTAGCCTAAGAACTCCTAAGGAACTACACTAGGAAGAGGATTTCTTCAAGATGTACCTTGAAGGTGGACCTATAAAAAGTTGTCGACTCAGTAAATTGAGAATTCCTTCAGGATGCCCTCCTTGCACTATAGTTTCCCTGTACCTTTGTTACATGGATTAGAGAGTGCATCACAACTACATCCTTCTTTGTTGTGATAAATGATATAGTGCATAGGCATTTTCGATGGTCAATGACTCAGATAGGGGGACCCCCTCTCCCTATGCCTATTTAGCCTTTACATGGAGTATCTAGCATAGTCATTAGCAAGACACACTATTAGATCATACTTTCACTTCCATCCTAAGCCATCCTAAGTGTGAGCACCGTAGGATAACACATTTGGCATACGCAGTTGACTTTCTGTAGGATTGTTGGCGTGCTAGAGGGGGAGTGAATATCTTTGATCGTCGTCGATCTCGAGTTGCACAGCGGAAATATGAAAAACAGCACAAACAAAGACAAGACACAATGATTTTTTACTTGGTTCATAGTTCTCCCACGAACTGCTATGTCTAAGGCCTACCCTCCACTCTTTCTCCTTTTAGGAAACATTTTGAAGGTGGAGAAACCTCTTAATACAGTTTACAAAATTATTTTACAATGAAAAAGTGCAGAAACAAAGGAAAAGAATAAAATCAGTTACATATCTTGAATATGGCATGAGGTTTCTTCTTTAAACTCCTTTGAATGTCTTCTAGGATGATTGGATGAAGGAAAATCGTTGGGAAGCACATTAGAAAACCTTAGAATGAATATTAGAATGTTTTTTCAAAAAATGAGCCATAAAAACCTTTTATAATGAACAATTTTTTAGGGTTTTGGGCCCACCCAATCGAGTCCACTCGACTGGTGACTCAACTAGAATTTAAATTAAGCCTCCAATGGTAAGTTTTCTCATTAATTATGGAGTTATTACTTGTCAAAACTTTGGTCTAGTCGAGTCGATAGTATGATCGACTCGACTGATGGCTTCAGTCGAGCTTGACCTGCGTCTATCCAGCTAATAGCCATCATCAGTTAAGTCTCACTTGCCTTTGTTTAACTGATCTCATAATCAATCGAGTCACTGCCTCGACTGATCAAAACATACTTGCTTTTCATTAGTTGAACCTAGACACTCAGTCGAGTCAACAGTTGAGCTCGACCTGCCTCTGCCCAATTGTTTTTACTAACAGTCGAATGGTAGATTCGACTGATAAGGCTTCCAGTTGAGTTTAACAGTCGAGCTTGACTTGCCTCTTCTCAACTGAGACTAACTCGATTGATAAGGCTTCCAGTCAAGCCAACTCGATTGGTTCCTTATTTTTCTTGCTGTTTTGACTACTTTAAGGTCAAAACCTTGCCTAGTAAGGAAGTCTACCCAAGACTCTTTACCTGAGGTCTGTGAACTACTGTCCACAAGTCTTCCATGTTAGGAATCGCTTCCGGGACTTTCTTTCTTGCCCTGTATCCGATCTTCCGATCTGCTGGGACTTCCACCAAGAATCTGGCACCTACCATCTTGGATTTTTTCACTTGCCCTGCATCCGATCTTCCTGATCTGCTGGGACTTCTGCCAAGAATCCGGCACCTGCCATCCTGGACTTCTTCACCTCTCATCCGCTCTTTTGACCTGCAAGAGTTCCTTCACCAAGAATCCGGCACCTGCCTCCTTGGCTTCTACACCTTGCATCTGATCCTGAGCTTAAAGGAAT
>JBAMHZ010440042.1:0-10190 GCA_037177395.1 Alpinia galanga | reverse complement strand
ATTGGTGACGAGCTATATAGTAATGTTGTTGTCCATCGCCGTCGTCGCGACGGCAGGATGACAACAAGCGGCGGTGGTCAATGATTGTGGTCGTCATCCTCCAACACTTAGTGAGGTGACAGTAGGAGGACGATCGCGATCAACGACCAACGGCGACAGTTGATGGGTGGCTACAGTGGCCGACAAGTGGATGGCGGTGGCAAGCAGCAGTGGGCGATGGTTGGTGATGGCAGGCGGAGGCAATGGGCAGTGGCGGCACGTGGCAGCAACAACAGTGGGTGATGATGGTGGGAACGGGCAGTGAGTGGTGGGCGACGGGCGGTGGGCGGCGAACGATGGTGGAAACGGGCAGTGGTGGTTAGACATGACAAATTTGGACACGACACAAATACAATCCGCTTTTTTTATGTATGGATTGTACATTTTTTTATTAGTGTCTATTTTGGGCCTATTCGTTAAACATGTAAAAAATTCGTATTAGATTAGTGTCTTATCTCCGTATTCGTTAAATCCGTTAGACCTATTTATTTATTTTTTTCTTAAAAAAATCTACACAGGTAAAAGAATGATAAAAGTATAGCCCAATTAAGTTCAGTCCAGTCTTTTATACTCAGTCCCTATATGTTTTCATGTACTTATAGATTGTAGGAATTTTTAATTTTTTATAAACTTAGTTGTTTAAGTTATTACATTATCATGTACTTATAGATTTCTAGGCGAATCTATCCATATCTCAGCAAGAGCTCTTGGCAGATTTATTTATGTCTCAGCAAGAGACCTCTCGGCTAGTCATGTCACACTCCAGAAGGACGCTCTACTTATCTATATTCAGTTTAATATGTACTGCTGATCTCTATTGTTTATATGGTGTCTGATAGTAAATAATCTCTATCGTACCTACCATTTATAAGTATTTATGGAGTAATGTCTCTCTGAGGGATGCATTAATTGAGATATAGTGTTCTTTATTTCCTGCTATTCCATACGTTATCAGAGCATCTTAACTGATTATTCTATATAAAGAGATGCAGAAAGGAGGAAGGAAGGGGGTTTCAATCTTCGAATACTCATTGATCTTTTCTAACGCAATTAAGTTTTTCTCCTCTCTTTGACCTTCTCCTAACTTAAACGTCGAAGTGGTAACTCCAGATTACCTCCGGTGTCTCCCCCATTGCTCTATTTCTATCACTTGTTTCAGGTTATTGGATACAGTGCTTACGAAGGTCTCCAGCTAGCTCTTTTAGAACCACTGCTCTTATTCGTACGACCTGACCCTGCTCTTACTTCTTAGGTCTCGGCCAGCAACAGTTTAAATGGCAGAGTTCCCTGTTCTAGAGATCACGAGAAGAAGTAAATTCTTCTTCAATTCGTGTGTCACATTCCGGCAAGCAATAAATGTGCGATGTCTATTACAGAATCTCATTGTATATTTCAAACCAAACAATAAATTTCATCATATGTTTGGCATGCCTTCACCATCAGTGTATCTGGAAAGACCTTTTGTTCTCAATCAGGAGTATGTTTATTTAGTCTAATAATAAAGAGATTTTTTTATTTGTATATAAAAATTTAAAATCTGTCTAATAATTAACACGGTTAAAATTTAGGAGTTTTGTTTTATCATCCTGCAGAGTAAAATTTGGAAGGAAGAGAGAAGAATCTCATGTCCCTTTACAACGTGGACACTTTGTGAAACTATTTAGAGATATGTATTTATTTTCATATTGTTGACCAAATATTTATATGGGAAATATAATTTAGATACGAAATAGAACTATTGCTGTTAAATTGTATTGAGTTTTTAATATAATTTTAAAGTAATTAAATATATAATATGTTGATTTCTCATTGATATTTGAATTAATTCTTTTAAATTAAGTTTTTCTTTTAGTTCTTATCTTAAATTTGTGCAGACATGCATTTCATGCTGGGCACAAGTTTGTGCTAAATCCAGTTGAATGGTACCCGCTCCGGACAATGGGCTTGCCACATCGCTGCCTGGCCCAGGCTCATCTGCAAGTCGATCTGGTCCACCGACCATTATTATTCGAGTTGGGTTTGATGGTATGCAAGCTTGTGTCGTAGAAAATGAATTCCAATTCTGAAAAATTCCCTAATCGCTCAAAATAAACAATTAGTCGATCATAGAAAATATATTGGTGTCAGACTCAGATCCTAAATCATGCTAAATGCTTGGACTAAGAAATTACATAAAGAGTCTCAGAAGCTAATAAACTAGGGCAAAAACACTTGCACAATAATGCGCTGAAAGAAACCAAAGTGTGAGCATCAGCTGCTAGCTGCACGCTAAAAGAGGGCACTGATAAAGACAACAACAACAAAAAAAGGCAACTCTTATTCCTCTCCACCTCGAGTGAGCACAGCACACGACTGATCTTAGAAAGCATGACATTTTTCATATGAAGAAGTGTCTGAGAGCAATGGAAAGCCACATCACATTATGGAAGTCATCAAGCACACTGCCATAGAGAACAAAGCAAATGCCAAGCTAACAACAAAAGATCCACTCGAAGTCCACCTCCATGACATGTTCCTACATTCAGAGCCGAGATCAAATAATAATAATGTTATTAGGTGCCTTTGAATTTCTATAACAATATTAATTATTAAAATAGATCATTTAACTGCTTTGTAGAAAATTATCTCGTATAGTGAAAAGTTCCTGCTGTGAAAGATATGCCCTTTGTCAAACTGCACCCACTTCTTTGATTTGGTTCAAAAGTATCTGGAACCACACTTTTCCTTGAGAAAAAGAGTTGCAACATTAAACAATCATGATAAATAGTTTCCTGAATTAATTATCTAGAGTACTAAACCACAAATAACAAGATCCTATGGAAGATACGATGATTTCTATTGATATTTGTCCTATATACTATACAACGCCAATTAGCTAACTCATCCATAAGCATCTGTGCCATTATTAGGTAGTCAAAATTAGTGCACCAACTGCCCTAAAATGCTGATGGAAGTAAAAACAAGAACCATTTCTGCAGTAATTATGGATTAGGATCAATTCTTAAATATATATATCTATAGATAAAAAAGTGAAACTAGCCACACGAGTAACACTGGAAAATTTTTCCGAGTAAACTAAACAAAGAGCTGAAAATTTATTAGTAAATTCAGACGGATAATTATTACACTTATGAGAAATTGACAAGAGAATGCAGAAAACAAAGTTTAGCAACGTAACAACAAAAGAATGCGAGTTGAAATTAAATTAATTAAAATTTGATGAAAAGTAGAAAGTGAAGCAAAAGAATAAATCCTATTTTTCGTCATGGCAAACACTGTAACAATTTAGTCAAAAGACAGCACTGAGACATCCAAATTAACTTGAAATTACATGTAGCTAGCTAGAAGGCATTATTGTTAATCTAGATCTTATACTTGATTTAAATACTGTATCAATAAATAATCCGACCATTATGAAATCCAGTTTTTTTTTCTTTCTTTCTTTTTATTTTTTCCTCTTTTTTTTTTTATAAAAAGGATAGCTAGTCGAAGAACAAGAAGAAAAAATAACGACACTAGAGAACACACACCATGTAACACTGCACTAGAGATTTGTACACATATATACCATGAAAACCACTTGCCCAATGCTTAGAGCTAGAGAGTGCCATTTAATTAATAAATTTTGTATATATAGTGCCAATATTGTTCCTGGGGATGAAATGCAAAAGGGAGCTCCCTTCAGTCCAAGCAAAGACAGCATGAGATCCGACTTGTCTCCCGCATCATTCACTCATCAACCAAACAAATTCTTATATTGCTCGGCATGTGGATGAATGAGTCGGCAGCTAATCAAATCTCATAGTCATCCATGAGTGGATCAAAGGAAGCTCTCTTTTGAAAATTCATAGGCTTCACTAATATATATATATATATATATATATGGAAAAATCAACAATCATACATGGAAAAATATTGCGTGCAAGAAACAAAGGTGAGAAAATAAAATAGAAGGTTATCTCTACTCTTTCTGTGGATGTTAGGAAAGCAAGGATCAAAAGGAGGAGGTGAAGCCTTTCTACCATTGCCTTCAGCTAGACTTTTTTATCCGGAACACTGGAGGGTGCCCTTAAATAGCTGAGAATTTATCAAACACCATATCAGCCAATAAAATTATCAGCACATATAAAACAGTAAGATTATTTGATTGTTATATAATAATTAAATAAAGGTTATCACTGACTAACTTAAAAAGTGAAATTATGTTTCTGTAATGTTTTCTTGGTCTGGGAACACTGGTCGACCAAAAGACATTGAGCAGACAAATGAAGGACTGTTCCACGTTGGTTGGCGACCCAAAGTCTTGTTGAAATGCTTACACGGCAGCCGTGAGATGTTCAGACTCGCTGAAACCATGCAGCTCATCGGCCTTGCTAAGTCTCTTCCCAGTATGCCAGAGTTGTTTTGTTTGCAAGGGATATTATATTATGAAGTCAGTTTATATGCACATACAGAAGACCTTTTAGGAAAATTTTGAAAAAGATGAGCGAGGAATTTTTGCATGTTAATTTCTTGATTCAGTGTACAACAAGCGGGTGATATTGAAAAACATTTCATTATTAGAATAACAATGAGTGATCGTGAGTGGTTTTGACACAAACATGAACTTCATTTTAAGGTCCTATTTATATGTGTATTCTTTGTCTTTTGAGGCAAAATAAAATAAAATATTTTAGAATATAATACGATCATATATACTTTGCGTATCGAAACTGTTATGCAGTTAAAAAAAAACTCAAATACAAAAATCAAAATAAGAATGCTATGTATTATGGATGGAATTAATAAAAAAAAATTGTAACTCTTAACAAATGATAAATTGAAAAATAAATTAGGATATATATTATGGTTGAATAAGTTAAATTTATCAAAATAGAAAATCGGATAGAGATGGATCAGGCAAAACTCAAATTATAACCAGAATTAATGATATAGAACTAAGATCTATAAGAATTATATATGATCAGCATTTTATTCAACCGCCATTTGGAATTTAAGTATGATTCAACTATCAGAATTGGTAGGGGGGGGCGCTTTAATCCATCGATATCTCAAATTATTAAATAGCACAAATCCAAAGCAATACAGTAATGGTAATTCATTCACAAGCTCATCATCCAAAGGAAAATAAAGGCATGCATTATCATATATCTATTTGAATAACAGAAGGTGAGATGTTATCTCTTATGCTCAAACACTTATCTTTTTTGTCATTTCTTGCCAGCTAAGTCTCTTCGATATGTTGTTGTTTTTTCTTCTTTAATACACTTTCCTCGATCTTACTACAGTAACAAAGCCTTCAAGCCCTTCAGTATTGCACTGCTAATCCCATCTCATTTAAGGGTATATATATATCTCAGAATCTGTCCAAGTGGATGATTCTGCGTTTAAATCCAATCCGTATGCATTGTCAGCCTTACATTAATTTAATAAGTCAAGGCCAAAAGTCTAATTGAATAAGTTAATTTTAAAATAAATATATAAATTCCCTTGTATATAACCATAGAAAATACATATATGCAAATCCTATGTGATTATTATGATATATGTTATAGGAATGCAAGAATTCTTATTTTGAAACTTGGAGTCTGTGTCACTAATTTTAGTGCTTAAAAAATTTAATTAAAGTATCATAGGTATTTAAATTATACTGCTGTAATTTTTATTAAGATCATTTTTAAGGAATTCCTTTGTTTATTATCATTTTTTTCATTATTTTTTTATAAGAATAGAGCTTTTTTTAAAATACTAATTATTTTTAATATTTCACGTCCTTCCAAAAAAATTTAACGCGACTTGTCCTTCTCATCTAATAAATGAATTTACTTGATTATAATTAAATTTAACAAAATATTAAACACGATCTAATAATAATATAAAATACAAATTAAAAAATAACAAATATATCAACAACTTATTTATAAAAATAATTCATTTTAACTTTTAAAATAGTTTAGTTAATCATATATTCTAGAAAAATTATTTTATTCCTAAACTTTAAATGATTAACAAAATGAGAAAATTCATGGCTTTATGTAATTAAATATAAGGATGCATGATTAAAAAAATGATGAAAAGAAAACCGACAATTAAAAATTAATTAAGTAAATATAAAGATGACGAATATCTTTCTCAAAAATAAAATAGAGATGAAAATGCAGGAAGGGGTTAACTTGATGTGTGGGGAGGCATGGTGGACAGCAAGTTCCCTCGTCCTATCGTCCCCAGCTCTGCTTTTTGGTTGAAAATGACGCCTTGGCAGTGAGTATCCCATACGATCCAACAGGGTAGAGTAAAAAACATGAATCATATCTCCTCTGTCCGCAGAGAATCCGCATCTGATGTGATATTCTGCATCGTCCTTGTTTAAGACAAATAAGACAACCTTACGTATTCAATTATGTCGTCCTTTACTATTCTTCTGATTAGAAGACATGCACCACCCCGTTGCGGATCATGTCTGATTCTGCGTATTAGTCTTGGGACTAACTCAATTAGTGAGTATGGACAACTGAAGGGAATTACTAATGCGACGGTTGTGTGTTCATGTCTCATTCTCCACATTTATAAATTTTCAGAAGTAAATTGCATGCAGGCTGTGCGGTGAGAGGCTCTTGTATGAGTACTGCCTTCTGGATCCTGCTCGAAACTGAATCGGGCCAACGGCCCAATTCGAAACGGGCCAATTAAAGACTATACTAAATTTTAACTAGCAAAACGGTCGTTTATTTATTTAAAAATATTATTTTTTAAATATAATTTTATTTAATGATATTATTAGTGTGATTCAACATAAAATAATTAGTTTATTTTAAAATTTTCAATGGGAATTATTTTATTAATATATTTAAATTTATTTTTTTAAAAACTTTCTTATCTTTAATTCTCTAAATTAAGGATTAATCTTATTTAATTTTCTAATAGATTATTTTATCTTTTTATTTATTCAATTCTGAATTTATAGAGACTATTTGATTTATATGATAAAACCAATAATAGAAGGACACTTTAAACGATTTGTCATATCATTTGGACTAAAAATTACGCTATAAATTTTTCAAAGAAAAAATGAATAATATTTTTAAAAATGTGACACAATTTATACATGTATACATAAATGATATATTAATATTTTCTAAAACCAAATCAAAATATTATACATATCTGTATATGATATTTAAGCTATTTAAAAAAATATGAATTTATCATATCAAGAAAGAAGATGAAACTGACAACAAAACATATAAAATTTTTAGGGGCTGAAATAAGACAAGGGAAAATTTCATTACAGTCTCATATTTCAACAAAGATATTAAGATTTCCTAATAAACTTAAAGATACAAAAATGCTTAGAACATTTTTAGGATTACTAAAATATATTAGACCATATCTTAAAGATATTAGGAAAATAAATAAAACTTTATATAATAAAACATCTCTTAAAGGATAAAAACATTTTAATCAATAGGATATAGATTTAGTTAGAAGAATTATAGAAATGGTAAAGGTACTTCTAACATTAACTTTCCCCTTAAATAATAACTACTTAGTCGTAGAAATAGATACATGTGAATCAGAATGAAGAGGAGCACTGTTTCAAAAAATATCAAAATATAATCCTAAAACTATAGAATCCCTTTATAGAAATGTCTCTAAAATATATAGAGAAAAATGACATTTAACCTCATTAGATTTTAGCAATAATTTATTGTCTAGACTCCTTTTTTACTTTTATATATAATAAAAAAGAAATAATAATTAGAACAGATTGTGAAACAATCATAAAATAGAATAATCAAACTAAATGTACAAGAAAAATCATAAGTATACAAATATGGATAAAATTTATAGACACTATAATTAACAAAGGGTTAATAATAAATTGGGACCGTATAAAAGGGATTAACAATTCACTAATAAATACATTGTCTAGACTATTTACATAACTATTTGACTACCTAGAAAGATGGAAAGTCAAAGAAAAATTAGAATAAGCCAAACTATAAACAAAATTTCAGATAGAAAACTATTAGGTTTGGTTCTCAAGAGTTAAGATAGTACATTAGACATAAGGAATAATTTCAATTCGACACTAGACAACTAGACCAAATACAAAATTGTATAATAGACAACATCTAAAATATCCCTACAATTCCAGGAATGAACACATACAAGATAACGATTATAAATGCTCTATCAAATTACTTTTTGATGACAGTTCAAAAATCATATGACAAGAAATATTCTTGTTACGCCATACTATCTGGATCTCATGCTAAAGTATATGCCACATGGGAGGAAATAAAGACCGTTATATTTGGCAGCAAGACTCTCTTGAAGAAGCTTTTTCAATAGTAAGACTGAACGTGTGACCAAAATATTTCATTAGCACATTACTAAAGAGAAAGAGCACACTCCCTTAAAGTAAAAAGCTAGCCACCCCAGACTAGACTTACTTGGAAGAAACAATTGCTTTAGATGAAGAATAAACAAAAAGATTAAATACAAAAAAGCTTCTTAGCAACCGAATGAATAATTTACTAGAGGACTTGTCTACGTACATCAGAACATTCAGTGAAACTTCTTCTTAGTTAGATTTCTGCATGGTTGGTGAAGCCCTCAAATGGCTTCATGAAAATCAACAATACTTAGGAGATGTAGTCAGAACAACTTGGGAAGCTTTCAAAGATAAATTCTCATGTGAGTTAAATAAAATAGTCAGACAAGGTAATAATATTTTAAATTTTTGTTATATCACACATAGAATACTTACGACAAAAGATGCCAATGTAGATTTAGAATTATGACAAAAAGAAGCAATGATGGATTTAGAACAACTCCAATTATATAATTGAAATTGGATTAAATCCTTTTGTAATGACTTCTTAGCACTTATATCAGTATCTAAAAATTATTGTAATCCGACATTAGGAGAATGATTATTTAGTAAACTACCTAAAGATTTAAGCAAATAAATACATAAGTCATGGACTAATATGAATATCCCGGCAATATATGACAATATAGGAGTAAGGATTCAATGTATAATTAACAGGTTCAAAGAGAAATATATTTATACCCAAATACAAAAATAATTAAAAAATCAACATCATAAATTTTGTAGTTAAATTTATACTTTATAGCAATATGGAGCCAACCCCAGAAATGAATTACATTAAGAAGAATAAACAAGAGAACACAATATGCATCACCAAGAAGAAAGCCTAAGAAAATATACTACCTAAGGAAAAGCACAGCTAGAAAATATTATTTAATTAAAGAAAAATATGTTAGAAGATTTAAACCTAGGAAAACTTATTCAAATACAATAACAAATTTTGCATGCAATGAACTAAGACATCTGTCCTTGGCATGCTTAACTAAGAAAAATAATTTATACAACAGAGAATCAACTCTAGTGGGATGTACAAACTTAGACCTAATAGAGGTACAATTTGACATTTCATACACATTTTCTATATACTCTATCATATCAATAGAAGACATGGAAGAACTAGCGCCAACATCAAACTATACACTTATAAGTTTTTTCACGAAAAACCCATATTGAATATAAAAAAAATATGATTTTATACAACATGAGATGGATTTTCTAGATCCAATAGAAATACACAAGAAATACAAGGCATAGTGTTGGCGTTACTGCTCTTGGCTGCGCATGGAGATGAAGAGTCTCGCAGCCAATGCATTAACCATGGAGACGAAATGTCTCCGGTTGTTACATAGCCATCAGAGACGAAGAGTCTCCTGGAGGTTACAGTCATCGGAGACAAAGGGTCTCCAGCAGTTGAGCAGTCATCGGAGGTATCTAAAGTGTCTCCATCTAGATTATAAAAAGTAGAACAGAGGAGAAGAAAAGTAAGAAGCAAGGTTCGGAGAAATCTGAGAACAAGTGGAACATTCGAGGAGCGTTGGGATTTGTTTGTGAACCATTGAAAAACTTTTCGTTTGTAATCGTCTTTATGATAGTAGGGTATCAATCGTAAGATCCTATTCTCAAGAAGGATTGATCGCTAGTGACATAAAGGTTCGAAGACATCAATAAACTTCACTGTATGTGATTACAGTTTTATTCATTCATGCAATCATTCGAATTAGTTTCGTAAAATCTTCATTAGTATCAGAGCGAT
>JBAMHZ010440013.1:0-10191 GCA_037177395.1 Alpinia galanga | reverse complement strand
AAAAAAAAAATTGGAGAAAAGAAAAAGTCTACCATACTTCAGGTGCTCCTTCCTTGACTACCAATTTCCTTTAATTACCTACCTATTGTCTCGCATCAGCCTTTTTCTAAAGTACACTCTCACCCCGGGGTAAGGTTGTCCTTCTGGAGAAATCCATAGTAAGGTTGTCCTCCCGCCACTCACATTTTCTTTACAGTCTGTTTTAATTACCAGTTTTAATTACCTTACAGTCTGTTACACACTAAGTTTTACTACATTTACATTTTTGTACTGTTTTAATTACAACTTCTGTATTACACCTTATTATTACAACTAGCTGTATTTCACCTTATTATTACAACTTCTGTATTTCACCTTATTATTACACCTTGCATCAAAGAAGATTAAACCCCAACATGAAAGAGGTCATGAAGAAAGAAGTTCTAAAACTCTTGGACACAGGAATAATCTATCCCATATCGGATAGTGAGTGGGTGAGTCCGGTACATGTGGTACCTAAGAAAGGAGGGATGACTATGATGAAAAATTCAAACAATGAACTCATTCCTACAAGAACAATCACCGGATGGAGAATGTGCATCGACTATCAAAAGTTGAATAAGGAAACTAGAAAAGATCATTTCCCCTTACCGTTCATTGACCAAATGTTAGAAAGGTTAGCCAAGCAATCATACTTCTACTTTTTGGATAGATACTCTAGATTTTTCTAGATCCCTATTCATCGAAATGACCAGGAGAAGACCACGTTTACGTGTCCATACGGAACATTTACATATAGGAGGATGTCTTTTGGCCTATGCAATGTACCGACAACCTTTCAACGATGCATGACAACAATTTTCTCTGACTTTATCAAAAACATCATGGAAGTATTTATGAATGATTTTTCTGTATATGAGATAAATGTTTGTCTAACCTAAATATTGTTTTACAGAGATGTGAGAAAATGAACCTTTACTAAACTGCGAAAAATTTCATTTCATGGTAAAAGAATGTATAGTATTAGGACATTTAATCTCTGAGCATGTAATTAAGGTGGACAAAGCCAAGATTAAAGTGATTGAGAAACTGCCTCCACCGATAAACGTCAAAGGAATTCATAGTTTCCTTGGGCATGCAGGGTTTTACCGACGGTTTATAAAAGACTTCTCAAAAACTTCTAAACCCTTGACTGATTTACTTTGTAAGGGCATTGATTTCATTTTTAATGATGATTGTTTAAATGCATTTGTCAGGTTAAAGCAAGCCTTAATTTCATCCCCTATTATTCAATCACCAGACTGGACTTTACCTTTTGAAATCATGTGTGATGCAAGAGACTATGCAGTTGGAGCTGTCCTTGGACAAAGGAAAGATTGAAAGTTGCATGTGATTCATTACTCTAGTAAAACACTGGACGTTGCTCAAATGAATTATGCAACTACAGAAAAGGAACTTCTAGCAATTGTCTTTGCCTTTGATAAATTCAGATCGTATCTTGTGGAGTCAAAGGTGATTTTCTACACAGATCATGCTGCTATCAGATACTTGTTAAGCAAAAAGATGCAAAGCCACGACTTATCAGGTGGATTTTACTGCTGCAAGAGTTTGATCTGGAAATAAAGGACAAGAAAGGGACAGAAAATGCTGTGGCAGACCACCTTTCAAGGATATATCATGAAGCAACTATGCAAGGGAAGGATGAATTGCCTATTGATGATTTCTTTTCTGACGAGCATCTTTTAGCTATTAAGGAGGGTGATGCTCCATGGTACACAGACATTGCTAACTACGTAGCCTGTAGTATCCTACCTCCAGACATGAACTACCATAAGAAGAAGAAATTTTTCAGCGACCTTCGGTGGTACATATGGGACGAACCTTTTCTTTTTAAGAAGGGTGCTGACACAATTTACATGAGATGTGTGTTTGAAAATGAAGTCAAGGATATACTCCATCACTGTCACCGGAAAAAGGTACATGTATATAAATACTAATTAGGGAGGGAAATCTCCCCAACCGAATGTCACAGCGTACAGAATCATTAGGAGCGGCTCAACAGGCTTGGCCGGCTCCATAGATTTCTCATGAATATAAGTAGCAAGCTTACAAACCTCCGGCACCGAAAACCACCGGGGCGTCTGACACGCCTAGAATAGGCTTCCCGGCACGCCCGTGTCCTAGGGTGTGTCGGCCACTGTGTCTTCACGACACGCTCGTGCCAGGTGGGCACGGGCGTGGTTCTGCTGCAGAGTTTGCCCGCCTCGCCCGTGGCAGAGTGCCACGGGCATGGTTGCCACTGTGGGCCCCCTGGTTCCCCCAACCCCTATATCAGGGAGCTCCACGAACCAATAGACATGGATTTGCACTTTCCCAAAGGCTCCATCAACGCTACAAGGTACCCCTTCAACTCTGCATTTATTCCGGCTGATCCAAACATGGTAAAGGACACTAGAGATGGCAAGGATCGTAGCCGTAGCACCCCTCCGGGCTTTAGAGTACCGCCTATGCATGCTAGTCATCAACTCTTCAATGGTCTTGAAATGAAACTTGATGCCAAGCCACCGCCTCACCTTGTCCCATAGTCCACGAGCAAAAGGGCACTCGAAGAAGAGGTGGTCTAGTGTCTCCTCCATGACCCGGCATATCGTGCAGAATTTATTATCCTCGTAAGGCATGCGGTCCGCCGAATGAAGTTTCCATCGGAGGAGGAGCCACATAATGAACCGGTGCTTAGGAAGGATATCAGATCTCCATAGAGTTGGCACCCAGGGAGGTTTCAGAGTAGTCCCTTGGAAGAAAGAATATGCCTTGGCAACCCCATGCTTTTCCATGACAAACCAATCCAGAAGATGCATATTGGCTGCACCTACACCATCCAAGCGCTGGAGGATTTCTTCTTTGATTGCCACTAACCTCTTGATCACAGGGGAGTCCCCAGGGGTGGAATTCCATGTCCAGAAATTTGCCCCTTTCACATAGTGATGATTGACCCATTTAATCCATAGTGTGTCCTTGTTAGATTTGATATCCCACAAGATTCTGGTAAGAAAAGCTTTGTTCCACACAAGGATATCCCGTAGTCCATAACCCCCTGCTCTTTTGGCGAACAGATGGTGTCCCAAGCTATGAGAGGATACTTTGAATCCCATACAAATAATCAACAAATAGCCTTGATTCTATTGAGGATCCCCCCTGGAATGGATAACAAGGATAATCAATAACATTCAATACCTTGGAGGACCGTTTTGACAAGCTCCAACCTTCCAGCATAGGACAAGGAGCGCTTTGGCCACCCGCTCATGCATTTGGTTAGGGCAGCCAATAGTGGTTCATAGTTGGCAACCCGTAGCTTCTCGGCCGCCATTGGAATACCCAGATACCGAAAAGGGAAGACCCCCTCCTGAAAGCCCAGAATCTGCTATAGGTCAGCTTTGGCCCCAGCATCAACACCCGCCATATAAATATGCGATTTCAAGGGGTTTGCCCTCAACCCCGCCTCATCCCCAAAGCGTGCTAGGCAGTCCGCAAGGAGCCATAAGGAAGAAGCATCCGCCCTGGAGAATAACATGAGATCATCCGCATAGACAAGGTGGGTAAGGTCGACCTCCTTACACCGTGGATGATAATGGAATGAAGGAAGCAGCGAGATATCCTTGATCCGCCGTGAGAGCACTTCAACACATAAACCAAAGAGAAGGGGGAATAGCGGGTCACCTTGCCGTAAACCCTGCTGACCACCAAAGAAGCCATAAACGCCGCCATTGAGTGAAATAGAGAAAGACGTTGTGGTCACACATTGGCGTATCCAAGTGCAAAATTGTTGGGGAAATCCAAAACCAACAATTGCGTTCAGAAGAAAATCCCAATTGAGCATATCAAAGGTCTTCTGTAGATCCACCTTGGCCATACATCGGGGGGAGATCCGTTTGCGAGCATACCGCCGTAGGAGTTCTTGAGTAAGGAGGATGTTATCCCAAATGCTCCGCCCAACGACAAATGTGGCCTGTGCCTGATCAATCAAGTGGGACATCACCTTAGAGAGTCGCTTGGCCAATATCTTGGCAATGACTTTGTAGAAGACCATACAATAGGAGATGGGCCGATAGTCCAAGACGCCTTCAGCATGATCACTCTTCGGCACAAGATAAATAAGAGAATGGTTCCATTGCTTTAGAAGAAGACCAGTGCCAAAGAATTCCTGCACGGCAGCCACAAAATCCACTCCAATGAGATCCCAAGCCGAAGTGAAAATTTTTGCCCCATATCCATCCGGCCCCGGTGCCTTGTCACTCCCAATAGCATGTAGGGCAGCCTTGATCTCCTCCACCATGACCGATCATGTAAGTCCATCCTTGTGGCCATTGTTGAGCTTGCGCCCCGAGAGGCCAGCACCATCCAAAGGAGCGCACACTTCCGGTTGGCCAAGAATACCGTGAAAGTAGTCAATAAATTCATCCGCCACCTCTTTGATGGAGTGTGTCCTTTCCCCATTCCACTTAGTAAGCATAATAATTGCATTCCGCTTGTTGTTCCGGTTGACAACGTCATGGAAAAACTTGGTGCACTTATCCGAGTTTCGCAGATAGGCACTTTTCGCCCATTGTTGGTAGAATAGTTTCTCTGCCTCCGATAGCAAGATTGCCTGCCGCCGCACCTCCCCATAAGTGGGAGGGATGGGCCCACCCGATAATAACTGTTGTTGGACCTCATCCAACTCCATATTGGCCCTCTTGGCCTTCTTCGAGATGTGGCCAAAGGCCTCCTTGTTCAGCTCCCGAAAAGTCGCCTTCAAGCGAAACAGTTTGCTTTTTAACCGATATTGGGCATTGCCTTGGACCGGTAACGCCCAGGAGTCCCCCACAACCCTGTGGAAATCTGAATGCAAGGTCCACATATTTAGGAATTTAAATGGCCTGGTAGCCGCCCTCACCTTATCCAGAAGATGCACCACAGTGCAAGAATGATCTGATAGGCAACCCGGAGTCAAGAAATCCGCATAAGCATCGAAATCCTCCAAGAGCCAAGCCGCATTCACCATGGCGCAATCCAATTTGGAAGCCACGTCCCCATTAGACCAAGTGAACCGACAGCCAATAGAGCGGAGGTCCACCAAGCCACACAAATGAGCAAAGCGTTGAAGGTCCCGCATCTCATAGTTCGAAGCCGGTTGGCCACCTTGCCTCTCATGAATAGCCCGGATGGAATTGAAATCCCCCATGATCATCCAAGGGCCAGAGGTGGAAGCACCAAGGGTCGAGAGAGCCTCCCAAAGCGGCCTTCTATTAGACACCGAATGAAGCCCATAAACGAAGGTAACAAAGAAGCCCCGCCCAGAAATCCGGCTTCGAATGAAGGTGTGAATGAACTGCTCCGTGACCTGAATAGTGTCCATTGCAACCCGCTGGCCATCCCATAGAAGCAAAATCCGGCCATGAGTAGAAACATCAAAGTTATGTACATACTCCATACCTGAAAATCGGTTCTGCATAATTGGCAGAAGAGTTTGGCCATTAAGCTTAGTCTCTAGTATTGCAAGAACCTGTAAATCCTTGCTTCGCAGGAGGTGCTGCACACCCCCATGCTTGAGGGACTTATGAAAGCCCCGAATGTTCCAAGATGCCACCTTCATTGACCACCGCGTCGGACTGCTCGCGTCCGTAGTTGACGATCAGTTCCTGGCAGTGAGATACTACTGGAGGACTCATCAGCATCAGTAGAGCTCAGCGAGATGGCCTGAGAAGACCCTCCGGTGTCCGCCATCTGACTCCCGGCCATGGCAGTACTAGACGAAGAGCCATCCCCCAGTGAAGAGGCCACCACGCTCGTGGCAGTGGGCATGCGCAAGACACAGGTACCCGCATCGGCTGCTGGTGGGTCCGGCACGCCCGTGCCTGTCAGTACGCTCAAGGTTTGGTCGGGCGTGTCGGCTGCTGGTAGCTCCGGCACGCCCGTGCCGGCCTGGCACACATTGCTCGTGTCAGCCACTGAGACTTCCACCATGGTCGTGCCCGCAGGCACGTCCAAACACCATTCGCCCGTGGCACCTGTTGGCACACCCACCACGCCCGTGTTAGAAGGCACGTCCAGGAGCACAGTGGCCGTGTCAGCCTTTGGAACATCCGTCACATCCCCCACCCCCGTGTCGGTGGGAGGCACGCCCGTGGTGGTCGCTGGCTCTGGTTGCTCGATCGTAAGACTGGCGGGCACAACCGTGCCATCTGCTACCCGCCTCTGTTGGCTGGGACGTCGCCGATATCTGGAGCGACAACGGGCTCCCCCGAGGGATGGAGACCTGGTCTGACGAGCGGGAGCACCATCCCCCACCGCAGGGCCTGAGTCAGCTGCGGATCGTGTCCGTTGGCAAACCGTCGTCCGATGGCCTAGACGTTGACACACTTGGCAATAGTCTGGGGTAAGCTCATACACTACCCCAACATCAATGCAGGCTCCCGTCGGTAAGGTCACCGGGATCACGAGTGTCGGCGGTTTCATCACATCCACCTCCACCAATATGAGAGCATAGGTGAGACACTCACGAGTGCGAGTGAGTTTGTCCGTGTAGAGGGGTCGACCAATTTCCGAGCCAATCATGCTGAGCGCCTTCACGGACCAACAATCGGCCGGTAAACCATGTAGCTGCACCCAGGCCGGAACAAACCGGCCATCCTCCCCGAAAAGAAAATAGGGCGACATTTGTTTCAGGAACAAGGGGATGCCAAACACAAAGTAGGGGCCACCAAGCAGGATAAGATCGCGATCCTCCGCAGTATCAAACTTGAAAACGACCCAACCGCTTTTGTGCGGATGATAGCGGCAGTTAACCGCCCACGTTCGCCGGAGAAATTCAACGCCTCGCTGGCCCGGATGACGGCCCATGAAACAGCCAACAAGATAATACCCGATGGCCTACTCAACCGGATCAATATCAGAAAATGCTATCTTTACTGATTATCCAGTCGGTGCAAGTTGGTCAAGAGAGGCAGCCGTGGAGGGATTGTGGTTGTCCCGAAACAGGCCAACCCATGTCACAGCCTCCCCGTGCAGCTCACCAGCAACTCCAGCACCAGCCTCCACCGTCGGAGATACAGTCCCATTATCGCCACCAGGTGGAGTGTCTCCAGTCAACGGCGTGGCCACCTCAGCAGCCACGTCAGCAGCCACATCAGCTGCCACATCAGGTAGTACCACCTCAACAGCCACATGATTCGCCACATCTGTGAGTGAGGGTGCCACACTAACAGGAGCAACAGCAGTAGGGGGTAGTGCTAAAGGCGAGGTGTCGGCAGTAGATTGGGTGCACAGCCGATTCATGCTAGAGGAAGAGGCTTTTTTCTTCTTTGCCATTGTGGTGTAAGGCCTGTAGCAGCAGCATGCCCTGCGCCGTCTGCAGCCCCCAAAATAGGGAAGCCTTGGGATTGGAGCCACCAACTCCCCAATGCCGATCACAGGCTCCTCCTCTGACAGTCACCAGAAAGAAGACCACCCCGCCGCCTAAATGCCAGTGATCGCCGGAAAGAAACCCAGGGAGGGAATCCAGCAACCGTGGTCCCAGGACCAAACACGCCCGCGGCTGGTGTAGCCATGGGCGTGCCGCGCAGGGGAGACTCCCACACGCCTGTGTCAGGCGTGCAACACAGGCGTGGTGTGGAAAGGGAGATGAGGCACGCTCGTGGCGGAGTCCAGCTCAGGTGTGTCGCGTCTAGAGAAAGTCTGCCACAAGCGTGGCGCACCGGCACTGGCGTGTCACGGTAGAAAAACTCAAGAAGGACACCGAAGAAAGCCCGGGGAAGCCCACAGCCGGGGATGCCGCCGAGGAGATGACGCCCAAAGAACCCAGAGAAAATCAAAGTCGAGTCACACAGCGGAGAGAAACTACCGGTGAGAGCCCGCCACGCGCCCCTGCAGCAGGAGCCTTCAGCCGGAGGAGCGGGCAAACACCGGGAGATGGAGGAAACTAGAGAGAAGCTAGACTCTAGGACTAAGAGCTCTTTCACGACGACTGAGAGCTCTTTTTCTCCATCACTGTCACTCTTCTTCATACAGTGGTCATGCGAGTACTTCTAAGACAGTAGCTAAAGTCGTACAAGCCGGGTTCTATTGGCCACTCATATTGAGGGACGCTAGGAAATATGTGCTAAAATGCGATCGATGTCAAAGAACTGACAATATCTCCACGAGACAGGAAATGCCATTGAATCTCATATTAGAAGTGGAGCTTTTTGATGTTTGGGGAATTGATTACATGGGACCATTCCCTTCTTCCAATGGAAACAATTACATACTAGTGGCAATGGACTATGTTTCAAAATGGGTAGAGGTCATACCATCCCCAACCTGTGATGCCAAGACGGTCATTAAGCTTTTCAAGAAAACAATATTCCCTAGGTTTGGAGTTCCAAGAGCAGTAATAAGTGATGGCGGTTCTCATTTTATCGAAAAGAAGTTCGAGAGTTTACTAAGAAAGTATGGGGTCTCTCATAAGGTTGCAACACCTTACCATCCACAAACAAGCGGGCAGATAGAAGTTTCAAATAGAGAGATTAAGAGCATTCTGGAAAAAACTATATCCACATCTCGGAAGGATTGGTCCTTAAAGTTAGATGATGCTCTATGGGCCCATCGAACTGCATACAAAACCCCCATAGGGATGACACCATTTCGATTGATTTACAGGAAACCTTGTCATCTTCCTGTGGAGTTGGTACATAAAGCATTTTGGGCAATTCAACGGTTGAACTTTGATCTTAAGAGTGCTGGAGAAAAAGGAAGTTACAACTTTGTGAACTTGAAGAACTACGACTCAACGCATATGAGCATGCAAAATCTTACAAAGAGCAAACTAAGCGGTGGCATTATTGGCACATCATGCGTTGAGAATTCAAGGATGGTGATTCTATTCTCTTATTCAATTCTAGGTTGAAACTTTTCCCAGGAAAGCTTAAGTCAAGATGGATGGGACCATTTGAAGTCAAGAGAGTATACCCATATGGAGCCATAGAAATATGGAGTGAAGACACTAGAAATTTCAAAGTCAACGGGCAATTATTGAAGAAATATCTCCTTAACGAACCCTTTGAAGATATGGAGGATGGCCATGGACAGCATCATGATTCGGAATGAAATTTCAGGGGTCAAGCTAGTGACCTTAAACAAGGGCTTCTTGGGAGGCAACCCAAGTTTTTAATTCTTGCATTTTTCATTCATCTACTTAATTTTTCATCTTTAATTTTATTTCTTTCATTCTACAAGTTTTTCTGGTCATAGGAAGTCCCCGAGGAGCCGTTAAACACTCTGAAAAGAAGCACGGGTGGGCTGTGTCAATTGCCACTACCGTGTACTTCATTTGAGCACAACCAAAGCCCCACACGGCCCTGCCGTGTGGGATAACACGGCCATGCCCCTCCTTTGCACACAGGCAGAGTCTCACACAGCCCTGCAGTGTGAGACCACATGGCCATGCCCCTTACATATTTGAGCAGGCAGTAGCTCACACGACCCTGCTGTGTGAGACCACATGGCCGTGCCTCTCAAGACTTCAAGTGGGCAGTGGCTCACAAAGCCCTACCGTGTGAGTCCACACGGCCGTGCTGACGCAAAGGAGAACTGCTTTAAATCCAAAATCCACGGTTGTGTATCCCTAAAAAACACTTCCTCCTCCTCTTCCCTTTCCGCCTAAGCCTCCCTCTTCCTCCCCAAGTGAAAACCCTAGAAATCCAAGCTCCAAAACCATCACCCAAGCCCTAAAACTCTGACCTAGAGCTGTTTTCTTCTTCCTCGACTCCAGATCTACTGCTGTTCTTCCAGATCTGCCGCTTTTTTCTTGTTCTCAAGGAGCCATCATGTTCAAAAGGCAAAAGAAAGGAGAAGCGGGCTCAAGCAAGGACAAAGGGAAGCAAAAGGCACGCGACGAAGGTATATCGAATCCCTATGGCATTATATTTCATAATGATGCACAAAAAATAGGTTTGACACCTTGTCTAGAAGAAAAATAGTGGGAACGTGATATATCGATGATGTTTCCATAGAAACCCTAGGCCTTAGGGATGATATTCACTGGATGGTTGATCGACTAGGTTGGGCAAGTTTTCTAAGTGGTAATTACCCTACATAACCTAGGATCACCTTGGAGTTCCTAAGTTCCCTAGAGGTTGAAATTTTATCACCACAAGGGAAGGTTGCATTTAGATTATTCAATGAGGATTATACATG
>JBAMHZ010439992.1:0-21800 GCA_037177395.1 Alpinia galanga | reverse complement strand
GAAGGCCGAAGTCAAGATTGGATGGTCTTAAGACTATCATGGTCATAATTATTGAATATATTTTGAGCTAACCATGTGTTGCAGGAGTCTAAAGAAGCCATCAGTCGATTGGGCTTATAAACCAATCGACTGGACCATCATTAGTCGACTGATGGAAGCATCAGTCGACTGGAAATGAATATGGATACTTTGAATAAAGTCAAGATAAGAGCCACAAAGTGAGAGATGATGATCATGCTTTGACTCAATGAATGGAAGGGGATAAGGGCTTATCTTCAGCATGTATCTGGATGAAATCAAGAGTTTTTATGAATCCAGAAAGGCTATAAAATAAGGAGAAACTCAAATGAAATTAATTAACACCATCTACAACTCTCAACAGTGCTCGCAATTCTGATCGTGCGACCGGGGAAGTGCCAGGAGGAGTGCAAGACGCTCAGGACTTCTGGACCGACTTTGTACACTTGCTACGACACCGACCACGTTCTTTGACCTTTTATCTTAAGTCGGTAACTATTGTATTATTTCTTTTTGTACTTAAATATAAAGGATTGGTAAGGTTGTTACCGATTTCTATCTCTTGTAAAATAAATGTGTCTCTTACCTCCAACGAGGAAGAGATCTTTTAGTGAATTATCCATCGAGGTGATCTCGGATTGCGAGCCTTGGATTAGCAGCCATTGGCTGTGAACCAAGTAAAAACAAAGTGTTCTTACTTTCTGCTATGTACTCTTGTTTTGTTTTTTACCTCCATAGTTTTTGAAAAAGAAAAGAAAATTTTAAATGGTATTCACCCCCCCCCCCTCTAGAGTCTTTCAGATCCATCAGTGGTCTGGTGATATTTTTTACAACTAGTGAAGTACTGTAAGAAGGCATCCCCTAAATCTTCAAAGCAAGTGATGAAGCCAGGACGTAACAACTAGAACCACTTTTGAGCTGAGGAGATGAGGGTGGTGATAAACATTCTACATTTGATGGTGTTAGTATACTGACAAAGGAGGGTTGTGTTCTTAAATTTACACATATGCTCTTACAGATCCACAGCACTTTCATATTCTCCCAGGTGGGGCGCACAAAAATGGGGAGGAAGTTCCTCCAACAATATTTGCTCAGTGAAGGGGGAGGGCTTGCATCGTGTGGGGAGCACTGTCGAATGGCTTTCCTCTTGTTCCTCCTTTTCCCCATGGGCTTGATCTTGGGTGGACCTATCAACCTGCAGTGCTAGTTCTTCTTCTGGAACAGCCACACACTCGTTGCAGCAAGGGGGAAGAACATGAGGATCTTCCCCACTCAGGCGAGCCCTCGTAGGCCGTTCAGTGGAATGGGGGTGAAGATACTCGGTTCTCCTCCCTTCATGCGCTAGTGCACTTTCCAGTTTCCACTGCTTTCTCTATGATAGAAGTCAGTTAGCTTTGAGTCATGGTGATGGGGGCTTCCTCTGAGGTAGAGGTCCTTGAAGGAGCTCCTTGTAACTATGCCTTGCTCAGAAGCTTTCCCACATATGACACCAACTGATGTGGTTGCTTTTTATCCCCTTTACACTAAGTCATCACGGAAGGGTGGGTTCTAGCACCTGCAACAGTAAAGTCCAAAGATCCTGTCAAAGTTAACATGTGTTAGCTGGCTGCTGGCACTACTGGCGAAGACCCTCCGATGCTTAAGTCAGACCTCCGGTAGAAAAAAAAACCTCAATAGAGGTCATAGATGTGTGTGAGAGTGATGGAAAAAGAGAGAGAGAGTTCAGAGAGAGTCTCCCCTTTTATGGTGTACCTTCCTTATCATATATAGAACCTACCATACGAGAATAATCCTCAGCCTTCTTCTGAGAACGGCCTGTGCCGGTTCGTTAGGGGACAAACCTTACAAGGAATTTTCATGTGGGTTGCCACATGGTCTGTTGTAGCAATATAAGCTGGGAAGTTAGGGGACAGAAGCTGCAAGGAATCTCTACGTGGATTGCCACATGGCCTACTACGGAGGTATGATCTAGGTAGTTTGGGGACAAGGGACGATGTTGTTAGAGAATGCATCTTGCGGAGGATGATCCCTCCTCTTCATTTTGCACTTCTAGTCTGCGGAGTTAACCCAGGGGATTTTTCGAGTGAACCTCTCTCTTCCCAGGTTGCTAAGTCCCAAGTTACTCAATATCTCCCTGGATTGCTAGGTCTTGGGTCACTCAATATCCTCTTAGGTCGCTAGGTCCTAGGCCACTTCGTACCTTCCCGAGTCACTAGGTCCCAGGTCATTTCTCCCTTCCCGAGTCGCTAGGTCCCTAGTCACTTTGCACCTTCACAGATCGCCAGGTTTTGGGGTCATTCAATATCTTCCTAGGTCGCTAGGTCCCAAGTCACATCACGTCCCCCCGGGTCACTCAATATACTCCCGGGTCACTAGGTCCTAGGTCATTCAATATCTTCCTGGGTCACTTCACGTCCTCCTAGATCACTAGGTCTCGGTTCGCTTCTAGGGTTTCCATCGCTTCTAGGGTTTCCATCTCTTTTTTTAAACTATTGTGAGATGAGTTTAATGAATTCGTTGGCTAGAGAGTAAAACTCAACTTAGAGGGACTCGGTCTTAGTAGATTGGAGTTAAAGTTTTGGGTGATCATAAAGGTTATTCAATTGATTGGAATTGTTTTTCAAGCATTTGATGCATAAGATGTATCTTTGAAGAATAGGATAAGGAGCCAACTCAATCAATCTAGATTAGATCTAAACGGGGCAACTAGAAATCACAATTGATTGGATTGAAGGATCAATGGTCAAAAGAAAAATGCTTCCAATTGATTGGAATTGTATTGACTTAGTTAGAAATGTGATCTAGATTAAATACAATGATATGATTAGAGATGCAAATCAATTAGAGGTTTGGCCGACCAGAAAGGGGCTCCCAACTGACAAAAGTGTGTCATGTCAGCTTTAACAGATAACGAGGTGCTTTATGGATGAAGTCAATGGAATAAGTCAGAGTTGTTTAGTTGACTGGTCCATTGATACTTCAACAATCTCGAGATAATAAAACCTTTTATGAAGGTAGTCTATAAAAGGGACTAAAGGCTTGAGGTAGAGGGCATGAACACACAAAAATATAACAGTTAGTGCTAAGATTGTCTTCTCCCTTCAATCTCTCGTTGTCATTATTCTTTTACTTTGTTGCTTTATAATACCTATTGATTATAAAAGGTTTCTTCATTTTTGACACTTTATCAAAGAGGAGAAAGAAAGTAAACTTTGTGTGCATAGGATGTTGATTAGGAGCAGCATGTTAAATCAACTTGTTACTCTGTATACTTGATTATATATTTATTTTTAAGTAATATATGTTTGTCCTTGTTGTGAACACAAGAAGAAAAGGATAAGTTCATTTGAACTTATCAACATGATATAGTAGTTTTGATCAAAACTACTACATCATATAGAGAGCAAACACATCTTACAACTCTTCGGATAAAAAAAAACACAATGCAATGATTTGATAAACATCTAAAACAGTCTCAAATCATGACTCAGTTTTGACCAAAATCCTTATAATATAGTGATTTTGATTATAATTGTTATAGTATAAAAAAAGTTTTAAACTGCTACATTGAAAATCTAATTCGGTGTGGAAGACAAATACATCTTACAATGCTTTAGGGATTAGGAAACACAATCAACAATTTACATTTAAAGTTTCTATTGATTTTGATTTTCTTTTTCATTTGAGGAGATGATTGAATGGTCTAAAGTGTCTGTTGCTAATTAGTTTCTATTGCTGTCACGTTATGCATCCCCTACCCACAACATAACGCCTCTGTCGCCAGTTACCTAGCCCGCACTGGATTGACCAAGTAACCCTACTTGGGCTGCCATCGCCACTGCGCTTTGTTGTCTTTTCGACGCCGCTGGCTCCTCCAACTCTGGAAGCAACGTCGGCGGCCAATATCGACGAAGTCGTACAAGGAGAGCACGCCCAGGTCGGAGGCCGAGGAGAAGACCCTAAGCAAGCACGAAAAGCTAAAAACTAAATTAATACGACAACTCTTTATAAAACTAATTTTAAAGAAAAGTTACTATTAAATTATAAAATTTAAATTGATTTTGTATTATTAAAAAGTCAGCCTTATGTTTTTTTCTAACCATATCAAACCAAATTTAAATGTAAACGATTAAATTATTTTTTAAATTTTATAATACCAACAAGTCAATCCTATCTCTTTATCTAGTCGACCCAAATTGATTGACAGTCAGACACTTGTTCTATCTAGTTGACTCCTCTAAATTAATATTTGACTCGCTTTATTAATTCATAATTAGTTGCTTTGTATTATAATTGTTTTTTCTAGTGACTATGTTATTAGTTGATTGCTCATGTATCAGTGGACTAATTTAGATAGATTGATGATTGAAATTAGACATAATAGAAATCCTTTCTATTAAAACAATAAGTCATTTGACTACATTATCAACCATGGCTAATCAATCAACTATATATGCATATCAATATATCGATCTTACTTGACCTCATGCAAATATATTGATTTTGACCTAAAACACATCTTCTCTAATGAGTATATACCTAAGTAGAAAACTCTTATAAAAAACTAAAATATAATTCTCTTGAACATTCATCTCATATGTTTTCAAGTTGAGTCTACTCCATCCTTCGAGACCTCCTTGACAATCCTTTAGCTTTCAAGAATACTGCTTGATTTAGGTCATCTCTTCAAACACATAGATGAACTTTGACATTTGTCAAAACTTCAGGAAATCCATCTCTAAAACTTCAAACTATTAGGATCTCTAAATCTGAGACTTCCATGTATTAGGGATTCATCTTTAGAACTTCTTGTCAAACATTCGATTTAGCCTCTCTAATTTGTCAGGTTTTCACTTGCTAAGAGCTCATTCTCCAAGACTTCTTGTCAAGTACTCCTTAATATGTCAAGACTTTCCTCGCTAGGAGCTCACTCTTCAAGATTTTTTTGTTATACATCTAATCCTTCTTAACCTATTGGAATTCATATGCTAGGAGCTCTGTAGAACTTCTTATAAGATATCTGATCCACTAACATGTCGAGTCTTCATTTGTTAGGAGCTCATTTTTTTTAACTGTATACTTGTTAAGATCTTATCTCTTAGACTTTCACCAATCAGCACATGGCCAAATTGCAATTGTAGTTATTGTTAAGATCCTACATTCGTATACTTAACATAAGTAGATCAATCAAAATTAAGACTCGACATGTTAATTACATCAACGCACAAACAAGTATACATCAAAATATATACAGTTAAAAGAAAAGTGGAGAATGAGCTCTCCTTTTGAGTCAACAAGTTCTAACATGTCGACTTGCGTTATACTTAACAAGTATACAATTAATATGAGCTCTCCTTTTGAGTCAAAAATTAACGCAATCAAAACAACTAACATGCCGGGTTGCATTATACTTAACAAAAATATGATTGCATTAATAACCTTCCTTTTGAGTCAAACTTCCTAGAGGTTAATTACATCAAAATCTTCCATATTACACTAGGCTACGTTTGGTACGGGGTAATATAAAAAGTTGTAATGTGTAATGTAATGTAATTTATATTACATTATTGTGTTTCATCGGCGATCGACATATATTCCAGATTCCAAAGGTTATTAATTCTTTTATTTAGTGTCCATTATTACCGTATGTTATCGGTTGATGGCTATCGCAAGCCGTCACCGACTGCCGTCAGACGCCGCCGATCGGCCGCCAGCCATGGCCGCTTGCCACCAGTCGCTGGTCGTTGGCCTCTGCCTGCCGCCATCGGTTACCGATCATCAATCACCAACCGATCGCAAGTTGCTAGTCATCGGTCATCGGTGGCCGCCGCAATTGGCTAGCTAGCGATCGACGGTCCCCAATCGTCGATCGTTGATGTTGGCCTCGTAATGTAATAGAATTATATGAGTTTTATCCCATAATCCATATTACAAGAGTTTCTTATGTTTTGTAATCCTTATTTTATTACATTGTGGTTTTAAAATTATACCAAATAAAATAATCTATCTTATAATGTAATCTTGATTACATTACAAGGAAGATTACCCCCTACCAAATGCAACATAATAATATTGACCTCATCATGAAACTTTAACATTGATTGCATCAACCTTAGTCAAGCAGATTGAGCAGAGAAAATTAGGAGTTGAATTTGCAAAATTGGTCAATTGGTGTAAAGTATTAAAAAAAAAAAATCTTCTCTCCCTTTCTCTTTTTCCCCATACCTGAGCCTTACCCCATGCCATCCCGTGCACGCTCCTCCCTCCCTCTTTTTTTTTTCTCCCTTTCCTTTCCTTTCTTCTTCCTTTCGTTTTTGTTCCTGATTGTCTTCCTTCTCTCGCGAGCGAAGCTAGCTTCTGCAGAGGGCTACCCTAGCTTTCTCTTCTCCTTCCGGTGACCAATAGCAGTAGCTCTTCCTCCTTTCATTGTTTTCCCAGCAACGAGAACCAACATCCCCTCTTTTCTAGTGCTTTTGGTTTGTGCAGCAAGGAGAGTTCGGTGTTGTTTCCTTCTTTACTATTTCGTGTCATTTTCGGAGTCATTGAAGCTGCTAGAACAAATAGAGGTTGCCAACGAAGAGGGAACAGGTTTCCTCTTCCTCTCTTTTCTCTTTTAGCTATGGTATTGTTAGTTTCAACAACCAGCAGTAATACCTCCTTTTGGTTGTTTTATTTTCCCTGTTTTCTAGCATTTAATAGTGTTTTATAGGTCGTTCTTCCTCTTTCCTTCTCTACAGCAACACCACAACCCTAATGTTGTTGTTTCAGTGATAAGAACAGTAGCTTGCTGTGTTCTTTCAAACAAACCGCAATGACAGAATATCTATTATCTTCTGACATTGTTTCGTTAATTGAAGGAGTAGTAGATCTCGTATGGGAATTGATAATATATCGAGATAGTAGAATACGATGCAATCTAGCAAGTTCAAACTTTGGTCATTTATTATAAATGTTGTGTTATTATCATTATTAGATATTAATTTGAGTTTCTAAATTATTTTTATATTCCATTGTAGATCCTAGTTCGAGCGGAGCTCGGTGATCGGCCAAGATTCGACACTTTTGTTGTATATAGAGGTGGGTAGATTCCATCCTTGGACTCTTTACATGTTCCTTGTGAATGAATAAATAAATAAATGTTTTATGTATATCAATATAACTATTTTGAAAATTGAGGGATTAAATAGTATTTAAAAATAGTGAAATGTGTAATAAATATTCAAATTACTGGAGGGTAAATAATTGATATTATTTCTCATTCATATATGAGTTTCATATGGGGATGAACATAGGATGGGTTGTTTTAAAAATTGAAATGGATACTCTAACTTATTCTTCCGTTGATACTTGTTCTGTTTAAATTGCTTGACCTTCCTGGCTGTTGATATTTCACCTGTTGATACTTGTACTTTTTGGTCATATAACATTTATATGTAAACTTTATAATGACTTAATTTAGGTTGATCATTTAGATTTTTCCTGAGATATATCTTATAATTGAACAGCTGTGATAAAAGAATTAAAGTTGAATATTGAAGAAATAAATGAGAAAACTAAAAGTAAAAACTCTGAGCCTAGCATTATACCAGAGTACCTGACCACCCACTTGAGTAGTGGTAGCATGAGTTGCTCGCAGTTAGGATTTTACTTTTGCTTCGGTACACTGTTGTTATTTCTTGTTGTATTCCACCATTGATGGGCTTTTAACCCATACGTCAAATGACATTATATACACTCTGATGATATTAGCTCTAGTGATTCACTATTTAGTTGATTTATCAGATTTTAATTGATTTATCAAATTGTAGTTGATTTACTAGATTCACACCATTGATGATGATTATAAATATGTTGTGTGTGTGTGTGTATACATCTCCTCATACCCACTCGAGGCTTCTTTACTAGGGACCAGAAGAAAGCTCTGTCCCTTAACTCTTGAGAGATGGTTGCCATCAAAACTTCAGTGGTGGCCATGGGGATTTCCAGAGTAGCACGAGTGAACTGCTAATCATATCGTTTCAAGGGCTTAGTTGGTTACTATTTCATATTAAACAAACTAAAGGTAGTCTACTGGTACTTCTTGTAACTAGCGAAGTGCTTTAGAAAGGTATCACAAAGATCACCGAAGTCAATTAGGGATCTAGGATGAAGAAGCTGGAATCATCTTTGAGCCGAGCCCTCTAGAGTGGTGACAAATACTCGACATTTGACAGCATTAGAGTATCGATGTAGGGATGTCGTGTTCTTAAACTTACAAAGCTGCTCCTCGAAGTCGATCATGCCATCATATTTGCCTAGATGGGGAGATCAAAAGTTGATAGGTAGTTCTTTTAATAACATCCTCAATGAACAGTGATAACTTTCTTCGAGATTGATATGTCGCTAGATGACTCTCTCCTTGCTCCTTGCTGGCTGCATAGGAGGTGGCCCAACCCGATGTGCGATCTTTCATCATCGCATGCTCATCTTGCGCCTCCTTCCCTTTCTTGTGGGCTGGCACCGAAGGAACAAGGGGAAACTGTTCCCTCAGGATGAATGAGTCTCCCCTTTCCTCTGGTGGGTTGAGGGGAGGCGGATTGTCCTTCCCCGCTCCTTAGGCCATTGCTTCCTCTATTGCTTTCTGGACGATAGCTGTCAATTGGCAGTGAGTTAGGGTTATGGGAGCCTCTGTCGAAATGGAAGTAGCAGAGGGAACTTCTCACAATGTCATCTTCAACGTCTTTGCTCGAAGTTTTCATAGACTGTGCCAACTGATGTGGTCACTTTTTGACACCTTTTGCTGAGTCTTCAAGAGAGGGTGAGTTCTAACTGTCGCTGTAGTACCTTATCAACTGTAACACAAAGTCAAATAACCGCTAGTGATCCAGTTGTAGTTCTTCGATGCTCAAGTCGGATAGGGAATATGAGGAAAAGTAAATATAGAAAATATTCACTAGCAAAAGTGCTAGAGTTCTCTTCGTTACCTCAATTCTATCTTTTTATAGCATCTCTGATGTTTTCCGCCCATTTAGGTTAGCCTCCCATTACGACTTTTGTTGGGTTGTTAGGGGATAATCTCTTCAAAGAATCTCTATTCGGCGTGCCACATGTTCAGGAGTTATCATTACAACAGGTCATTAGGACACCAAAGATAATAGCAATGGAGAGGAATCTTCTCTATAGTCATCATGCTCCCAACTCCAGAGTTTCCTACTTCGAGTTCTTCATTTACTTCACTCTCAACTCTTGGTTTCTCGAGTCGCTCCACTCTCAACTTATTCTACTTCCGACTTCTTGAGTCCTATGCTTTTGACTCACTCCACTCTCAACTTTTCTAGTCACTTCCATCCCGAGTCATTTCACTCCCGAGTTATTTCACTTTTGACTTTCTTGATCGCTCCACTCTTGGCTTCTCAAATCGCTCCATTTCTGACTTTCTGAATCATTCAACTCTCAGCTTCTCAAATCGCTTTACTCTTAACTTGCTCCACTTTTGACTTCTCAAATCATTTCACTCTCAACTTTTCTATGGGTCCGTATGCTAGATTATACCCACATCACCTACATTATGTAATTGAAAATAGTTTGTTTGTTGCATGATTCCCGCGAACAAATTATTCATGCTCTTCGTTTATGTTTCTAGCTCTTAATTACTTCTATAGTTGGATCAGAGCCCAAAAGAAAAATGTAACCTCATCAAATAACACCGAAGGACCAATTCATTTTCAGTCTTAGTTGCATAACAAAAACACTAAGCCAGGTTTCATCCCATATCACGTTCCAAATCGCCTTGATAGCCCGTGCCAATCCAATAAAAAAAAGTTAATACTAATTTCAAGTGTAAAGACTGTTCACGTCGATTACGCTAATGAATGATCATGATGAAGACAATCTATTGCTAGATATAGCGATTTGTTAGTTCAAGCAGGCTCTAAGTGCAACACATATAGCGGTTGTTTTATGCAATTAATGGAAGATTTCAGTGTTGTCCTCTAAAAATATGGAACCGTCATATTAGTGGTCCTCTACTGTTGCCTCTACATATGGAGGGAGGTAAATCAGAAATCCAGGATGGCCAACGCAGAAATGTGGAGTCATCGGTAGCCTGGCGGTGAAACCCAGAAATCGACCTCTTACCCTTTCGGACTTTAACACGGCTGCACTAGCCGTCCGAGCAAGTCCTGAGAGCTTTCAGTGCTATCCTCTAGATCCCGCGTCAACTCGATGCAATTGACATAATAATTGCACGACAATCGTAAAGGTACGGTGCAGTAGTGAAAAAATACCTCATAATAGAAAATAATTTGATTGTCTATTGAAATAAGATTTAACGATAAATTTTAGAAAAATTTATGGATATGACCCTCTATTGCTCGATGGATAAAGTAAAATTTTAATGTTGAATAGTCTTTCAGAGATAATACAATCGTAGAGTTTGAGCTGGACCATTAAAACTATAAGCGTTTTTTTAGTTTACGCAAGTGATCGGTGAAAATTCACTGAAGCTTCGACCTCTTCCAACTCAGCTGTTGAAGGAGCGTCTCTATAAGACCGTAGGACCGAACTGATCATTCTCAGATATTAATTGGGCCAAAAGCTCGAATATCCTAGTACAAATAAAAAAATTATATATGACTTTTAAAGAAATATCTATTACTCCACTAATGTGGTACAATGATAAAATATTTTAAAATATAATAAAAGTATAAAGATTGGAGACGAATACTAATTATATTCTAAATTTATCTAATAAATTATTAATTTAAACTAATGTCCAATGATGCAGTCATTTTCCGAATACGTTTCATCGATTCTTGAAAGAGATAAGTTACAATCCAAGTGACCGCTAGTACTTCGACTAAGAGACCTCCGATATTAAATCAAATCAAAGAGAAAAAAAAGAGCGATATAAATATAAAAAGTGCTTTTATAATTAGAAATGTTTAGAAAGTTCCGATTATTTTCTTTACCTCGAATATATTTACTCCGAGATATCTTTTTTTTCCCCACAATCACTCCTCGATTATGCCTTTTAGTAAGTCGTTAGAGGATAACCTTTGATAAAAAAATTTTCCCATGGCACATCACGTATATCATAATCGTCATTAAAGAATGTTATTAGGAGACCAAATGTAACGGCTCCTAGGAGGGATTTCCATTAAGATCCCTCGAGTGCCTAACTTATGAGATGTTGATTCTCGGAGAGGTCATGACTCTGGCCATCGATCGACCTTTCTTTTACACTTGTCATATCTGAATTTCTAATTTATCCTCCTCCTCAGTAGGGACAATTGAGGAGGGCTGCTAATATGATGATTCTATATTTTTTATGAGATGTCTAAAGTAGCTGACACACTATGCAACTGTGCAATTGATTTACTATAAATCCGAGTAATTGACTTATTATATAGTCGAATGATTGACTTGCTGACACTCCTTAACTTTGCACCTCACGTTTCGAGTGCCCAACTCTCCGAGCTGCTAAGTTTTTAATTTTTCAAGTCGTTCCTCTTTTGACTAGGTCTAGGTCTATTTTTATCCTCACTAGCTTTCTCTTTTCGATCTCTCAAACCACTTCCTTAGTCACTATTTTTTTTTTTCTGACTGAATCACTTTATTTTCAATTTTTATTTTTGCCTCTTATATCTCTCAATTGATATTACCCCTAACTTTTTCATCTATTCGTCTATCTAAACTTTTTATCTGGGCTCAAAAACTCTCCGTTGTACTTGTCAACCAATCAAGAGGTATAGTTTCCTCATAAATTTACTTCTCTTTATTATCACTATAAAAATGACGATGAGGAATGATAAGGGGTACTCGGGCGAGCCTAATCTCTTTTTGTCATAGGGAATAATATAACACAGTTGGCTTGCAATAATGTTTAGATTAATTATTTCTGGATGGATGACAGCTGGCGTCCAATAATTTTTAGAAAATCGTAGCGGGTTTTCAATTATTCAAAGACCAATAATTGAGCTAGTGCACGACAGGTCTTCGTTGACTAACTACAAACCAGTCACAATTTTGATTTAACCCTTCTCCAATTTAGCTTTTTAATTATACGTGAGCACTATCATTGATGAGCTCGACGTCGATATTTACTAAATTTAAAATACTTAGACAAATCCAATTAAACTTTCATCCCTAAGTTATAACACGCACATAGATATGAAGAATCAATCATATAATACATGGCTGTTCTATAGAGAAAATATACAAAATTCTCTAATAATTTTGCTTCTTTGTAGCAATATATAGATATGGATTAGTAAATTATAATTTGAATGTTGGATTTTAATACTTTATAGACTAATAATTGAGGAAATGAATTATATATTAAGGGGACAAAAAATCGTACGGATAATAATTTATTGTGATTATAATAATTTCTAGGCTAATAATTTATTGTGAAAAGTATCTTTTAATTGTTCAACATCAATCACATCCAGACTCAGTTCATAACAATTTATAAATAAAAAATCAATGTGATTGTTTTAATTGTTTAAAGCCTATATCCACTATTCTTTGTGCAAAATAAACATCAAGCCCCCGCCACACAGCTCGTGAGGCCTTTGCTTTCCCTTCTTCCAACAATGGCAATGGTTTTAGATTTTTTTGTCTCAAAATTCCTCACAGTCACAACGAACACGATGGAAGCAGAGATCTTTAAGGTACTCGGTGTCGATAAGGAGATCAAAGCCTTTCAAGAAAGACTGAGGACAATCGATGGCTATCTCTGGCAAGCAGAGCAAAAGAGGCATGGAAATGGTGAAATTGATATTTGGGTGAGAAAGTTGAAGGACGTCATGTATGATGCTGACGATGTTATTGATCTCTGTATGATCGAAGGGGGGAAGTTATTGAAAGCTCAACCTTCGTCGAGTTCATCAACTGTAAGCATCCCTTTTAGCTATCTCTTTTCGTGCTGTCGGTGCCTGAAATATCGCCATGATATTGCAAACCAAATTATAGCACTAAATAGTAAGTTGGAAGATCTGAAAAAAGATAGTGTTATAAAAAATAATTTAGATTGGGCAACCAAAGAACAAATTGAATGTGCTAATAGAGTGATCACACATGAGACATCTCACCTACAAATTGAAGGAGATATTGTAGGAACACAGATAGAAAATGCTACCGAGACGCTAATTGGTTGGATACTCGAAGATAATCCAAAGAAGTGTCGTGTTTTCGGAGTTGTGGGAACAGGGGGAATCGGAAAGAGCACTCTAGTAAGAAAAATATTCCAGGACGAAAGGATCAAAGATAATTTTTCAAATAGAACATGGTTGTATGTTTCTAAAAATTATGCAGAGTCTGATTTGCTAAAAACGCTAATTAGGTCTGAGGAAGGAAGCGAAACCAAAGGAGAAAACCTCGAAGGGAAAAGCAAAGCAGAATTAGAAGATAAACTTGTGTCTGTTCTCACACGGAATACTTTCATTGTGCTAGATGATGTGTGGGATTCATCTGTGTGGGGAGATTTCTTGAGAATACCTATAATGAAAGGTGCAGCGAGTTGTACAGTCTTAGTTACCTCTAGAGAAGAAAAGGTCGTTGTGTTAATGAAGTCTACATATATACACCAAGTTGAAAAAATGGACGAGAGAAGTGGTTGGACTTTGCTTAAACATTCAGTATTTGAAGGCGAAGGAGATGAAGATGAAATATCAAGTTTTGAAGAAATAGGAATTAAACTTGTCAAAAAATGTGATGGTTTGCCTCTTGCAATTAAAGCTGTAGCTGGGGTTTTATACCAACAAAGCAAAGCAAAATGGGAGGAAGTTCTTGATAGTGATACATGGAACATGGATCAGATTCAAAAAGAATTAAGACCCTTATATTTGAGTTATGAATACTTACCGCCTACATTAAAACAATGTTTTCTCTATTGTTCTTTGTACCCTGAAAAAAATATGTATTTTAAGGAGATTGTTCAATTTTGGGTCACCGAAGGTCTTATTATGGTTGAACGAGATGAGTCAAGGAGGGATTTTCCAACTACAAAACGGAGAACAATGGAAGATGTAGGGGAGGAGATTTACAGGGAGCTAATTTATAGGAATCTCTTGGAAGTTGATGTACGTTTTGATTTTTCCAAGAATTTCTTCTCTATGCACGATCACTTTAGATCACTCTGTGCAAATTTAATGAGAGAGGAAGGAATTTTATATAAGCATGGTAGAGAATTCAAAGTAGATGATACCATAAAAATTCGGCGGCTATCAATCTCTTGTATGGGGCCTAAGCTAGTGTTACCTGCTCAAATTCTAAGACAAGCTTGTTTGAGAACTCTAATTCTCATGGACTCTCCCGAAACCAAGACGATCGAAGATAGTGTATTGCAAGCATTACCGTGTTTGCGAGTTTTGGATCTCACAAAGACATCAATTGAAAAAATTCCAGATTGCATTGGAGATCTACTGCATTTAAGATATCTAGATCTCGATGAAACAAATATTCGCAACATTCCAACAACTATCGGGAACCTGGTAAACCTTCAAAGTTTAAATATTTCAAGGTGTGACTTTTTGGAAAGACTTCCTGTGTCCATCACTAAGTTGCATAATCTAAGTAGGCTCGGAATGAGAGGTTGTCCGCTGCTCACTTATGTGCCCAAGGGAATTGGGAAATTGGAAAATTTCTACCGCCTTGACGGATTTAAGGTCGGGCAAAATGACTCAGCCTTTGAAGAAGGTTGTGATTTAGAAGAGCTGAAAAATCTCTCCAACTTGAGAGACTTAAGTATTTATAGGCTTGAGAGGGCAGAAGGAGGAGCCTCTGCACTGGCAAACAAACCTTTTCTTAGGCAGCTTCTACTGTCATGGATGCCACCGGATGAGGAGGCAGAACAAAAGGAAAATGACGAGGCGAAGAGTGAGAAAGAAGAAAAAGGATGGAGCGAGGAGCAGATCAGCAAAGCTGAGAGAATATGCAATGAAATGGCTCAGCCTTCATCAACTATAGCCGAACTCGATTTCTTCCACTACCCTGGCCGACAGTTCCCGAGCTGGATGACATCCTCTTCCTTGGCCGAGTCTTTTCCAAACTTGGCATATTTGGGGCTTCAAGGTTTGC
Organism: Alpinia galanga; assembly: GCA_037177395.1. Lineage (NCBI taxonomy): Eukaryota > Viridiplantae > Streptophyta > Magnoliopsida > Zingiberales > Zingiberaceae > Alpinia > Alpinia galanga. Next base: position 6,722 of record JBAMHZ010439992.1, on the reverse strand, counting down.
CATGTTGCACGGCGCTCCCTCCCTTGGGCACACTGCTTCAGCTCAAGTACCTCAGGATTGCAAGTGCAAGCGCCATAACAGCCATTGGCTCTGAATTTCTCGGATCGAAAAGCTCTGCATTTCCCAAACTCGAACTGCTCCGATTTATTGATATGCCTCAATGGGAGGAGTGGACATTCGATGGAACACCTCTTGCAGTGAAGTTGTTTCCCAGTCTCAGGGATTGTGTTATTATGGGCTGCCGAAAGCTAAGAGCTCTTCCTGACGGCCTACACCGAGCCACGAACCTCAACGAACTGTCTTTGAGCGGGACACATAAGCTATGTGAGATCAACAACCTCCCCTTGTCCTACAAGCTCAAGGTCGCAAAAGGCACAGGGTTGAAGAAGATATCCAACATCCCGTCATTGAGATATCTTGAGGTGGATGACTGTCCCGACTTGGAGTGCTTGGAGAATCTCGACAAGCTGCAGCATTTGTTGTTTACGTGTTCGGAGGGAACGGAACAGCTCCCGCGGTGGCTGCTCGGCTTGATCGAGCAGCATAACAACACGGCGAGCACTCACAGGAGTCTGAGGAAGTTGGAGATGCGGTGCAATCTGCAACTGCTAAAGAGCTGTCTCCGAGGCAATGAGAATTGGGACGTGATCGAGCAAATTCTTAATGTCAAAATTGAAACATATTCCGGCGAAGACTACATCCGATACACCAAGGATCCCTATATCTACGACCCACATGTTGCTTCTGATTGAGTAAGATGATTCATCTATCTTCCAACTTCCTCCTTCCCATGCAACCTTTCAATTCTTTAAATCGCCTTTCGTTTTTGCAGGACAGTGTAACGAAAACACCGATCCCTTTGTGTTTTCTTCAATTATATTGGTGAAGCTGTGATTCATTTAGCTGAGCTGGGAGTATTATCTTCGACTTCATTCTTGCAGTTGCTTGTCTTTCTTAGGTTGAGACACATCAAATGGTTTACTGTAACATGCAGCAGGATGCCGATCTCTCGGAGAAACAAGTCGATTTATCAAAGCGGATTTCTAAAGACCAACTGATGGAAGATGTGCTGTCAGATACAGTTGAGAAAGATTGCAATGATGCAGCTTCAGGTGGTCTAGCTGGCACTTGGCATGGCTGTAGTAGTCTTCGGATATGCATACCCCAGGTCCCCAACCACTCCGATTTGCAAGCGAAATTTTAGTTACAAAGAAAATCTGCAGCTACAATTGGGATTCTTCAGGCTTGTTGGTGGTGGTGCTGAGACAGGTCCTTAAGTGGAAACTGAAGCACTATTTGATACCGATCATGCATTCATTCAGCATGGCTTTTGAAAATTTCTCGGAAAGCAATTCTGCCATTTTCACTTCTAAATTATGGAGAGTGGATCCTGGTCATCATGATCATTTGCTCACTTGAATTAAGAAACTGAAGATAGTTTCTTTGTTGCCTGATTCCTGAGAACAAGTTATTCAGGCTCTTCATTTATGTTTCCTTTTAGTAATTACTTGGATGAGATCCCAGATGAGAAATCTAACCTCATCAAATTACTTGTATAGTTGGATCAGAGCCCAACACTAAGTACATTGAGAATCTCGGCAAGCTACAGCATTTGGTGATGACATGTTCAGAGGAAACAGATCAGCTCCCACAGTGGTTGCCGGACTTGATCGAGCAGCATAACACAGCAAGCTCCCACAGTGGTTGCTGGACTTGCAACTGCTGAAGAGCTGTCTCAAAGGCCATGAGAATTGGGACATCATCAAGCAAATTCCTGAGGTCAGAGTCTTAACATTATATATTCTACACCTAGGATTCCTACTCCTATGAAGCACCAATTCCTCCTAATTGAGTAAGGCAATTCTGTCCATCTTCTGAATCATCCTTCCATAAATAACTTTACAGTTCTTTCAAAAACCTCCTTAGATAACTTTACAGTTCTTTCAAAGACTTTTGTTTGTTTTTGCAGGATGGTGGTGTCGATAAAAGTTACAAACACTTGATGCTTTCTTCGATGTATTGGTGAAGGTGTGATTTATATGGTACTGCTTGCATATCTTTTTTTTCCTACATTCTATATGTTTCTCAACTCTCTTAGGTAGAGAAGCAAGCTAATTTATTTATTCATGGAAGATCTGGAGTTGCAATTCCTGACGAAGCAAGACTTGGCACATGGATTTCACAAAGATTGCAATGATACAACTTCAAGTAGCCTGATTTGCACTCAGCATGTTGGGGCAGTTCGTTCAATATGCATAATTTAAAATTATCTTCGCTTTGCAAACAAAAGTTTGGAGCACCAAAAACGCTTGCTAGTGCAATTGGGATCAAGGCTGGAGCTGCAAAAAGAATCATTCTACTTTTTCTTTGAAACAAATCATACATTTATTCAGCTTTGCTTTGCAAAATTTCTTCAGAAGCAATTCTACAGTTTCACACTTCTTCTAAATGATAGAACAGGATTCTGATCATCTTGTGATCAGTTTAATAAACTACTCCATTCCTATTTTGTACGCAAATAGTTGTTTCTATATTGCATAATTCCTGAGACAAGTCATTCAGGCTCTTCATTTGTGTCATCCATATTGAAAAGAGACTAAAGCAAACTGTTTTGGTTTATCATATGTAAACTTAGTCCACCTTCTCACAAGAGCTCTTTGCATTATTTCTTCTATGTTTGAATGTGATCTATAGACCTACTGGTTTTTATTGTTCAATTTGAATTTGTACTCTTTTCAATGGAACATCAAAATACGAGCTCGACAAAAGGACCAATTCATTTTAGGGTTTCAGTTTCATAGCAAATCAGTAAACCAGGTACAACCCTTAGAATGGCTCGAACCACATTTACAAAAAGAGAATTCAAAAAGTTATACTACTTGAAGCATGAACACCATTGATATACAGCGAGCTTGCGTAACGGCTTAGCAATACTGAATAAGATGACATAAAACAAGGACACACATATTAGTGAAAACAAGCATAAATGAAACAATTATACTAACTAAGATGACACCATATTTTTCGCTAAGTTGTCACATCTAAGCCCCTGCATATATACAACGTTGTTCACTATTTTTTTTCCTCTTTAGTTTCCTCTTTAGTAAAGGATCGAAGGTGAAAAAAATCTCTTATACATAAATCAATAGTATTATGATAAAGAAGAAGTTTAAACAAAAATAGCAATATAAAATAGTTAATTTTAAGTGTGGTTGGCTCCCATTTTATAACCTCCACCTCAAGCTTATCACTATATTGGTGTGATACATTTGATCGATTAGAAAATCCTATCTGGTCGATTGGAAAACTTTTACTTAGCTTCTCGATCAACCTCATCCATGAGCAAGTTGTCTCTATCAATTTTATTGATGTGGCACATTTGACTTGAATAGCTAGGAAATATTGAGCGCCAAATCATAGTGTTGATTCTATCAAAGTAACTATCTTCCTTTTCTAACTTTTGTTGTATTGGTTTCATATTCACAATCCATGGAGTGTTGAAGTTGTTATATTTATATTAAAAAAAATATTATATATAAAAAATAATTAATAAAAATTTATTAATTAAAGAAAAGGTGTAGATAAAATTTTTTAAGTTTCTTGAAACTTTTTCTCCTCTTTAATCTATTTATATCCTAAACCCTAAGTCTTTAGGAAAATCCTAAATCCTTTAAGTCGTCGTTATCACTATCATTGTCCCTAAAATCTAAATTTTTTTATGAAAACTCTAAATTTCCACAAGCCGTCATCGTTGTAGTTGTCGGCATTATTGTCATCATCATCGTCAATGTTCTAGAGTAGCATAATTAAATCCTTCGATTGAATTTTTCATGCTTGTGTTGCTACATTTAACTTGTACATAACTTAATTTATGAAAGTAAAATTAATTCAAATATTATTCCTACTCTTTTATTTTCTACATTATTGTTTGTCTTTTGATAATTGAGTTCTCTTTTTTGTTCATTTTTATCTTAAATTTATGATAAACTAAATTATCTAATTATTTATTTTGACTGATAAAGTAAGAAATAAATTACGATGACTAATCAAAATAATTGTCTATAACAAAGCGATCACGTATACATGAACAACACGAGATAACTTTGACTTTGTACTCATTAGAATATTCATATTCAAATTAATAAAAAAAATGACTCCTTTTATTATAGAGTTTGATTATATAAATCATGAAATTAGTTATGACAAATTAATAATATAATAAATCTTGAGAATTATAGAATAGTTGGCTCTGCTAAAAATGATGACTCTTGATTTTTTTTTTAAAGTTTATAGGCTTCAATTAATTAGTTGATATGATTTTCTTATAAGGTAGATTGCAAGTCATTCGTCATTTTCATATGAGTGTCTCGCTAGGTATATTGTTGATTATTCATCTTTTTTTTATGAGATGTATCCCAAGTAAATTATTGATTGTTCACTACATATATCTATATACATGTACATACATATAATATATTTTTATTGGATAGATTGTGAATCTTTCGCCCTATGTATATATAATATATTTTCACTGAGTGAATTATGGGTTGCTCATTCTTATTTTACAATTTTATATGATGTATTCCATATTGAATGGATTGTTAGTCGTTCACTCTATGTATATATAATATATTTTTATTGGATGGATTACGTATCACTCACCCTAAACTTATAAGTTTATATGATGTGCTTTTATATTTGATGAATTATAAATCATTCATTTTTCTTTAATGACACATCCTCCAGGTGGATTATATGTTATTTATCTATTTAATAAATGATATTGAGCTTTTAGATAATTTTAGATAAAGTTTATTATAATATGTATAATAAGAAATTAAGAAGAACTGATGAGATTAATTAAAAAGCGATTAATAAAATTAAGTATAAAAAATTAGGACCTTCACTATCTGTTAATCTCTGGACTCTTATTTGATGTATATCATGCTTTTTTTTTCTTTTGCCCACTTGGCATATTTGTGCTCTTTGACCTCTACGTTAACTACTAAAATACATGCAACTTAATTAAGTTGATTAGTTAATCAGCTAATTACTTTTTACAATTGCATTTTTGCATACATTAATTAATTGATTAATTATTTAATTAATCAATATTTCATGACCTTTTAAATAATTTAGAGCAAATTGATATTCATACATATTGGAAGGCGTACTGTGTATTTGCGTTCATAAATTTAGATTGTGTGACACTCAATATGTTTATCCGATCATAAAGGATTAACTCTTTATTACTAAAAAAATTTTAGATATTGATTTTTTATTTTTTTTTTCAAAAAATTGATTTATGATGATCTATTTGTGAAATATCCTTATTCATATTCAATTTATTAATTACGCAAATTAATTTTCAAACAAAATCTTTCTACATTGCTCAATATTGACTTTGCCTTAAACATTGTAAAAAAGAGTTTTTAACGAATAAACAATCTCTATTATGGAGTCAAAAGCATACTAATAATGCTCCATGTTTTTAGCCAACACCTAACATTTGAAGAACAATTGGGTCTGTCTCATCTTCCCTTCGACGTATGTATAATTCTCTAAGGTGAAGTTAGTAATTCAATGAATTATTCACACAAAAATTTAACTTGAATAATTTGTGAATATAAAGTGTTAAATTATAATGTTGATTTTATTTTAAAAAAAAATAGAACTGCCACATTAGTGGCTCTCCTCAGTTGCTCTTACTAAGGAGGAGAGTAAATCAGGAATTTAGGTATGACAAGTGCAAAGGAGGAGGTCAGTCGATGACTTAAAGTTATAACCTTCCTGAAATTAATCATTGTCTATTTAAGAGTTATTTTTGTATATTTACCAATCGAGTCTGCCCTAGGACTATGTTGATTTTATCAAAGTAGCTAGCTATCCTCCTTTTCTAACTTTTATTATGTTGTGTTGGTTGCATAGTCTCCTTTTGAATGTAATCTATTTGCATCCTTTTACTTATTACTTTATTAATGTTGTACATGAAAGCGTAGACAAATGTGTCAATTCATTTGTTACTTTATTAAAATATTCTTTTGTTATTTTTTTAAATATAAAATGAGATCTTGTTTATCTTTCTTTTTTTTCTCCATAATTAATGTTGTTCATTCACTTTCATCTATTTTGTTTATTTGGGTGGAACTAAGGCACTATATTTATTAAATAATTATGTTGCTCTACGCTGTTGTTCTATCTAAATGGAAATGGGAACCAAATAAAAGATTAGGCATTTTTGTTTATTTGGATGGAACCTAAGGAAGCCAAGTTTCATAATATTTTTTGAGCTTGGGAATTTCAGGGACAATTGATCATAATATTTAGACCCCTTCGGTGATATGATTTTTCGTATCTGATATCGTTATATTTTCATTTTATAGTATAAAATAAGAAAAAAAAGAATGATCAAATAAAGTCAACGGGACAACCCCGAAGGTTTGGGTCTGAGGGAAGAAAGGTTGAGTCAAATTAGAGTGACGTGATTGAGATTATAATTATTGAGTCAAGCCAGATCAATTTAAGTCAGGAAAAGTCGACCGAGCTGAAGTAGAATTGCTCGGCCATCATGCAGATCCTTGAGCTGAAGTAGAACGGCTCAGCCGTCAGGCAGGTCCCCGAGCTGAAGTAGAATGGTTCGGCTTTCAGGCAGATCCCCGAGTTGAAGTAGAACGGCTCGATCGTCGGGCAGATCCCCAAAGCTGAAGTAGAACGGCTCGACC
>JBAMHZ010439981.1:0-10192 GCA_037177395.1 Alpinia galanga | reverse complement strand
ACTTAAAAAATAATTTTGAAGAAACTCTCACAAGAATGACTTGATAACTATACATTATCGTTCCAAAAAATATTAATCCATATGCTTCCGTTACGGGGCAGTGACAAGACAATTTGATTCTTAGGTATTCATAATTCTTTTGTGCAAGGTATTCATAATTCAATCTTTATTTACTATGTAAAATAACAAATAAACCATGAATGTTAAGGCTTCTAAGACTACTCTTTGCGCACGTTCTGATTTACTTCTCTCTTAAAAAATGCTAGTCATATAAAAACAATTAATGTTGCAATTTCATATTTTAAAATATTGATTTCCAGCCCAAACAAAGTAATTCTTCAAGTATTTTTTTTACTAGTACGTACCCAAGCATTCGGTTCAACTAATTCCGAGGATAACTGCCCAATAGATCTTTGGAATACGTCAGGAAGCACTCATATGGGCAATCGTAACAGCTCTCAGTCTCAGTGATTTATCATTCTATTTAGAAAGAAAATTTTATAAATACATCGTAAATAGAAATTAAATCATAAACATCTAAAAGCTGAATTGGGCACTCCACTATTGAGCATATTTAATTATATTAGTTATGTCATTGTTGAATTATTCTACTTGTTAAGATCACTTGAATAGTTACTGATTTGTCTATAATCAGTGCCTCAAGAACTCTGCTATTCCACAAATCTTCATCGTCCTCCCCTTTGTATCCCCACCAACTACAACTCACCTCGACAATGCTTCATGACTCACTCCAGAGTTCTTCCAATGCTTACAAATGATTCTCGTCATGGCTTGCAGTCACAGCCCAAGAGGAAGTCTCATATTTCAGAAGATGAAATAGCAAATGTAAGTCGCTCTTATTCATTCTTGGTGATCTCTAGTGAAACTGATTTGACTCATGCATAGGTTAAGCAGAGTGACAAACAATGTGTTCCCCCCAGTGACAAAAACCTATTAAATGATTCCAATGATACTTTCTTGCAGCTGCATATAAGGTGAGATCAGAATTATACTAAAAAGGTCATCTAAACTGAATGATGATTCGATTTGGATCATAAATCTACAAGTTTCTGTTTTTTTTTTCTTTTTTGGGGTCCAACCTTTTCTTGACTATTTCGTTATCTATGCTCTTGATCTGCCCACAAAAACAATCAATTCAAGGAAACAAACTGTATAATTTAACCGAAAAAAATAATATATGCCGGCAAGCATTCTTCGCTGCAGTAACATAAAACTTGAGCTTCTTTTGCAGCATCTGCAATGGAACCAATGCAACTTATCATAATCAATTCATCTGTCATCCCATTTCACATGAAATCATCATAATCAATGTGATCTTTTCCTCGAGCATAAACTCCACATAACCGAGGCAGTATCATCGAGAATGGTAGGATACAACCCAATCACTTATCTGCTCACTAAGGCTGCAAATTAATATGAGGTAATCAGAAAACGGTTGAACAGTTACATCAATCAAGTAATTCAAGGCCGAAGGAGTGCTTGATGGAGGTCAATGTTGTGCCACCCATCTTTATTTGCTTAATTTTTGCGCTTGACTATCTTAATCCTACTGCCAAGAAAAAATCATTTGCAAGTAATCATAAAGCAGCTTGGTATAAACTCGCACAGCCACTTAGCTGATTGACTGTAGACGAGAGTCGGACTCTGAGCTTCAAGATTTTTTCTTATTATTTTTATCATCAGTTAGATTCGAGCTTATTCTATGGATATTGAATTTACAAAAAAATCTGTGTATCCCATAAGGGTTGGTTGTATATCTATTATGCCTGACTTGGATCTCGAATCTTCATTAGAAGCATCAGAAATAGCAAAATAACAATTTAATTCCCAAAGAAGTATATGCTCACTTTCTTAAATGGTTCACAACACACAACAAACGGATGTTATTTCATAACGATGCGAGACACGCGAATAGACCCATCCAATAAAGATTGCACCTATAACATTTCCATGCAGCAGCGGCGTTCACCATGACTAGGCTTAACTACACAGGTTATGCTTCCTTTGTTTTGCCAACTACTTCTTGAGGTGGGGGAAGCACTGATACAAATCAGACTTTGGATGCTTTGCTTCGGCATGTTCCTTGCACTTGACTTCCGAGGTGGTGCACATGAATGTTTGCATGCAGACCTTGCACTGAATTCAAAAGTCGGGGAGAAAAAAGAACGCCAAGTAAATCAAAGAGCGCAAAAGAATCGATTTGCATTGGCAAAAGTTAATAAATCAAGATGCAAACATGAAGATAGTCGCCAAGATCTCCACTGCCATATTGGACTGAAACTATGGATATATTGCAAAAATTAAGAGAAGAAAACATAGAAGAGGCAAGATCAGAAGAGAAGCATATCATGCTTAGCTCAGAGAAGATCGCATACTACGTTCAGAATCATACAGAGAGATCCACTCCATATAGAGATAATTTTTTTTTTTAATTTTAGTTTTAGGTGCACAACAAACATTCTTTCATACATATATACCAGATCACATTCGTACATAACTAGGACTGAGTCAACCTGACAAATGCCTAGTCCATAGGCCAAACACTAGGTCAGTTTGACATACCAATGAAGGTCAGAGTAGGCCAAGACAGCCTAAACTCACTTACTGTTGTAGCAGTAAGCATTTCAAATCAGAGCTCGTCCATGCATATCAACAGGGGACAAACAAAGATTCATCGAGCCTAAACAACTTAAGTGAATAAAAAACAGATGTTTCTAGAACAAAATATTTAGACCCGACTCGAGAGGAGCAGGGGCTCATTCATAAGGATCCTTTTGCATTAATTAATCAAACGATCAATTCATCTGCTAAAGCAACAGAAGCAGAAAAATCTAATCGTGCTTGTCTCAAAAGAAATCCTTATGTGAAAGCTTGCCTAACTAGGTCTTAGGATCCCAAACTCTATACCCACCTCATCAAGATTGGATTGGGCTGGGCAATATATCCCCATATATAGAATCAATGAATAGAGCAAGCAATCATGATAATAGGCACACAATATAGGTTACCCACTCGACCCCACCTGCTTGTTCATGCGAGCAAGAAAAATCTCAAGGTGAAGCAGAGTGGAGATAGACCAGGGAAGACATTATACTAAAATCTGAATGTGATAGCAATGTTATAGTTCTTGCCCACTAAACAATTCCGAAGGAGGTGGCAGAGGATTATACACCCTGTCTAGTGATGCAGAGAAATGCTAAAATGTCCTGAAACAATTTCTACCCAATTTCTACTAAGCTAGTTTGTGGCTTTTCCTGGCAATATCTTCATTCATATTTTCATCCCCTTTAGGTGTCATGTCATTCTAACCTAGTGTTTTGCCAACTTGACCTACCTTTTTAATTAACATCCCTAATTTATGTGCCTATCTATTGGTTTGAGGAATTAACACTCAAGGATACATTTCTTTTGAGTTTCCTAACTATTGCAATTCTGCATTTGTGGAGTGTGTTTATTGCTCCCTTTGTTCCTCCCTTAAGCCAGTATACCAGGTTTCTCAACTACCAACCCAAAAGCAATATCCATAATGAAGCACTGGGAATAAATTGAAGAATTATCCATTAGATGAGGGATCTAAAGCCCTTTTATAAACCAAACAATAAGACCAACTCTCTAAAGAGAAAATCTATCATACCCTAAGTATAACAAACTTACAAAAACTTAGACAACATTTAAAAATTTAACAAACTGTAAAACCCTAAAAATTTTAAAATAAACATCAAAGTTAACCCCAAATTTCAGACCACAGCAATCCAGCCATCAAAGCAGCAAATCCCATGCCCTATCATGATATCAGTGTTGGTAATGCCGAAAGAAACAGAAAAGTACAGAACAAAAAAACTTGAGGAATACAAGTTTTAGATTCCTTAATGTGCACAATGTTATTTCCAAACGGGAGAAAACTGAGCAAAGAATTATTCCCATCCTGCAAACAGTATATATTTGCAAATATTTGTATGGAACATAGTTTTTCCCTTTTAACTCATGTTAGCTTGAAACATTCCTCAGGTTTTAGATTGCTCAGTCTGGCTAGTTACCGCATCAAGAGAACACAAGTCTAATAAAACAATCAAACCCAACGTTATATTAACTGAAAATGAACCAAAGTCCATTGGCATCATACCATATGTTTGATTGGTTACTTCCAGTGTTTGAATAGGATGAAATACGTTTGCTATTTGAGATAGTATAAAGAGAAATACGGGTGAGACAGATGCTAATGAAGCTCATACGGACCAGATCAATATATTCAAAGAATCCAAGACTTCTACAATAAGTCCCAAGAATAATGTGATGACAATGTTAACCTACATGAGAATCACAATCCACAACAATCCAAGACCACCTTGAATTCTATATCAGAGCCAACCTCCTTTTAAGTTATGGTCTAAAAGGTTGTGTGCAATTGGATGCAAGAAAGGAGCCAAATTGGGGGGAAAAGGTAAATCTCTAAAGGTGGATTGTTGTTCCGAAGTTCAACTGAATATGAAAATAAATAAAAAAGGTGTGGAATAGCTACTATTTTGATAATGGGAAGTTATAACTTTTCTTAAAACTATGCCAAATAAATTAACAAAATAAGTTCTTAAAAGAAATTAGCAATTTCCCAAGTTACAAAAGTGAACCCTAAACCCAATCAACACAAGGCCAAAATCGATTGTTTTCTCTTCTAACCGTCTTTAATCCACAAAAACCTGATTTATGGAAGGATAAGGCAGATCAAAAAACCTAGAATCAATTGGGATGGCGATACCATGAAATCCAGAAAATCGACCAAATCCGCACCGATTCCATCTAATGTTAAAGTCTCTGGATTTCCAATTAGAGACCCAGCAGGAAATTTTGAAACAAATCAAAACACGGACAAAAAATAACGTCAAAGTAAAGAGGTAACCTGGATAGTCATGGCCTTCTTGTTCGTATCCAGTTGGCTCCCTGCACCATAAAATCGGAAGAAAAAAAAAAGCAAAAACTTGATCGATTAAGCAAGCGGGATAAAATCCATGAATTTAGAAAACAATATTAGAACAGAATACGAATACCCTTGGCGGGTTTGTTCTTCTCCATGTTCCTCTCGCGTGACATCTTGGATTTCTGGCCATTGCCGCCACCCATCTCCGGTCTCACCACACTTTTTATCCCTCCTCCTCCGCCCTCGTCTTCTTCTCACGATGCGATGGAATAAATAGAAGGGAACGAGGAAGAGAACGCGGCGTGTGGGAGGAGAAAGCGAGTGGCTTTAAAAACTCGAGACGGCCGACGGCGCCGACGCCTCGATAATTTAGAGACTTCTAGAATGCTACTAAATAATCCTAAAAAGATTTGGCCACCTAAAATTTGGCATTTAAAAAAAACAAAATTTTCATTCGAAGGTATACTATTTTATTGAATTGGACATATCATCCTTAACTAAATTATATTCTATTTTAATTATTATTTCATATATAATAATAATATTGACGTACTTGTAATTATATAAGAATGATCTCCTGTATAACTCAACGAGCATTTCTATTATTCATCGTTCGATTGCTTAGAGTTTAAGGATTAGACTATAGTGCTCACTCGATCGGACGGTGAATGATATAGATGTTCATGGATATTTACGTAAGAATTGATAGGAGATCATTCTTCTATAATTATATATGCACCAGCTTAATTATATATTTTTTTCTTCTAACCAGCCGATTATCATATTGGCGATGTGTAGATTTGAAGAATCTATACGAAAGCAAAGCAAATCTTATCATTCCAAATCTAATCCTATGACTCTTTGACTAAAGAGTAAAGAGGAGAGGATTTAGGGCTTGTTAAGTCAACGAAGCATCCAATATTATGGACAGGAGCAGTTGGCAGGCGGGAATAACTCATCTCTTCTAGTCAAAAGGCCAATGTGCCACAGACTGTAATCCATTAAAACCAATTAAAACCTTCATTTTCCACCTGTTTTAGCAGTAGGTTTCTGTCCATGGTTTCAAAATGGTAAGCGGAGCAGAAGATGCAGACATTTCTGACTTCTCCAAAATAATAATACTAATGATTATTCAATTTTTTTTATTATTGGTACTAGATATTATCAGTCCAGCACCCCCATTTAAAAAATAAATCTTATAAATTCACCATAACTGATTTTAAGCATCCTACCAACTCCACTTCGATTACTGGCTTTTCAATCTATGGAAGAGTTCATTCAGAGCAATTATTATACGCGACAATCAAAGCAGCAGCTTTCGTCGATTGGAGAGCCTTAAAAAACACATACGCCAGAGATAATAATTGTTACTTCTGCATTCGCCACGTGGAATCCAAGCAATGACAAGATTAAAATTGTGATTAGTAATTTATGGTGATAACTCAATAAAAATTTCATGAGGCCAACTAATTATCATAACAAAAGAATAGTGAAATTAAAAATGTGATGAAATTTACCTCGAATCCACCATGATTTTTCGGCAACATTACAGTTGTCTCGTGGTTACCTCAAAATACTTTTTAAATAGGCTTCCATATTAACGTAACTTATCATCATCTGTTCAAAATGATTATAGTCCAACTTAAACTACAGCAGGATGGTTTATAGCGTACCGGTTTACAACAAGCTTAGAGTATTACAACTTCATGTTTTAGTATACAAGTTAACTAGTTTGTCTTAAGACAACACTGCTCCCGCTGAGAAAAAATCTTGGTAGTTACAATATGTGCTCCTCTGTTGCAATAGAAGGTAAACAAGATGGTTTTACAATGTTCTCCATTGAGCAGATGAATATTTGCGGGGGCTCTTCTCTGTTAAACAAATAGCATCAATAAGATTCTTGCTGTTGCAACTGTTTGCTATTTCCTTATTATTTAGGACCTAAAACCTCAGTGACTTCCCAGATTAATGTAAATAAAGGGAGCTTCCATCTTTGTCAGCATGCAAGAGATATTAAATTAACACAAGAAACAATTAGCAACTGAGCGCATTTCTTTTGCAAGGACATCAGTTCTCAGAGAAAATCTGTAGTATAAGCTACGGCAGTGATGCAAAACTTTCAATAAAAGGAATATAATGGCCTTCTTTTTAACTATCTGCAAATATTCAACCTTCAAGTCAAGATCTTTTCATGTTATGGTGCTAAGTGAATACGAGGTAGAAAATTCAGTGCTGTGGAGGATGCAGAATAATAATAATAAAAATGTTTAAAATGCTAATACTAGCTACTTTTCACTAAAATTTAAGTTATTAGCAAAGGGTTTTATACGTTTATGGCTCAAAAACAAAGTGTAGCATCTAGCATCTGAAAAGAAATGCTCATCAGTTGGATAGAATCAACTGGATGATATTCATGTACCCATGTACTATCACTTTTCCTGAATGAACATTTAGTTATCTACGTAAGCAACATAAAGCTAACCATTTTGTTTATCAGGCCTATTCAGTTATATATCAGATAAACTTAGCATAAAAGAAATTCTTGTAATATAAAATATTATCAAGCATATCCAGGAGTATTTTGAATGATCTATAATTCAGAACTTTAAAAATTGAAGCAAAATTAGGCTTTCAGATTTGCACTGCTTTACATGATTCAGGAAGATATTTAGTAAACTACTGTTTGTAGGGATGATAACTGAGTGTAGGGAACTAACACTTCATTTGCTTCTTGGTACGTGTAGCTGGATGAAATTGCTAAAATCTCACCGCTATGGTTGTATGATAAAGACGAGACACTGCAAGGATATCTTTGGAGCTGTACGAAAGACAAAAGATTAGGAGATCCTAAAATAATTGAAGAATAAACCTAGACTGAAATACAATAATTAGGAGGGTGGTGTTTTCTTGTATTTAGAGTAGTTGTCAAACCATAGTGGTTGAAAAAGAAACTATTTGATCATGAAGTTATTAAATGTCCCTCATGTACAGTGCCACAAATGATTGCACAGTTTTGCAAAGGGACATTATCTTGTCAAACGCAGTAAGGGCCAGTCAATTTACATTACCATAGCTCCTATCAAAGAACAATTAAAATAATATAGTGTATACATGGTCAACATATAATGTCACTAAGAGAAAATAGATCTATGGATAGACTAAAGCTAAATTCAATACTGTCCATCCATGGAAATGACTATAGCAGAATTTTCATAAAGAAACTATTAATCTTTGCCAACCAACTTGCAGGATATGAACTTGGACTACAAACCCACTGTACAATGTCATACCTCACAAAGTCTCTTCTTGCTTTGCAGATCCCAGATAACAGCATACCCTTCATTATCTCCTGTAACAAAGGTTTTCGAGCTGTAGAAGCAAAAAAAATCATATCATGTTACCAAAGTATATGAACTGGGAGAAATATGGATTTGAGCAAAGAAGAACTATGTGTACCATGGATGAAATGCTATGTCATTTATGGTAACCATGTTATATCTTCCACTTCTTGACTTTGGATGACATCTGAAGATACACCTACATATCAGACAAAAGTTAATGTAGCACAAAACAATGTAAATTCAACAACTGATGCTAGCTCTTCATTACTATATCACAAATTTATTTAAATCAAGAAAAAGCTGGCATTTAATAACTTTTAACAATTTAAAATTCTAGATTTTAAGACCACGACCTGATGATACTACTACAGTAAACACAAGCAGTGCAAGCAGAACCAAATTCTCATAATTTGCAAATAAAATGTTAAGAATTGGAAGATATAATAATATGCTAATAGCCAATTCAGCAAGACAGAAAACTAACCTCATGTCAGACGATTTGGAAGGATCAAGATGCTCTAGTGCAACACAACCATCAACTGAACCAATTGCATATCCTGAAAATGTCTATCTTTGCTCAATATGTTCTTAAATGATTATACAATAAAGAAGAATAGCAAGGCATTAATGCACTAGGATTAAGAAATGATATCTAGAAAAAAAAACAAATTTATTACAATTGCATGTTATGGCATAAACTTTAAGTTAACAAATAGATTAGCTTATTTTAGCATTCCACATGAGTAAAATGATGTTTCTCATCACTAGGAAGAATGTAGTTATTAGTTTTGTCATGCATAGGAAATTAAAGTAGCAGGAAATATGTTGTGTCATACAACTACTACATGAATTCAATAATATAGGAAAAGATGCATTCTCATAGTTATCATCACATAATTTGTCAAAAAGAAGAGATAAAATGAAAGCAGTACCTTCCTTGTCAGAAAATGAGCGAACACATGTTATTTGATAGTTCATTGGGGATTTTTTCGTTTGAACTGTCCCGCTTAAGTTTCTCAAGTCATAGGTGCTAATCATGTTTCCAACAGCAGCTATTAGATAGAAATGGCAAAGTGACAGAGACCACACATTTGAATCTACCTCTTTTGTGCATCTGGTATTCCCATTTTTCATATGCATGTCCCAAAACATTAATTTCTTGTCTAAACCAGCTGATATAAATTGACCTGAAAGGCAGAAAACAATGAGACTTTACTGATTGTAAGGGATATAGTTATTTCAACAAAAATTGTAGCAGAAACAGTAACAAATGTATAAATTTGTAACGTTTCTGTATCATAAGGTTCAGAATGTCAAAAACATTGTCCTTAACCACGATATACTAGGTGCTAAGCCCGAATACGCTCAGAAAAGATCTCAATAAATCATGTACTCCCTAAAACACTTGAAATTCCAGGAATATAACAAATTTTGTTATTTGACTAACCTTTAGTTACCCTAGTTCTCTCTGAATTTGATAAACTAGACATGGAAAATTATTCATTCTTACTACCTCAAAAGGAAACACGATAAGAAGTCACTTCTACTCCATAATCAAGATTAAGTAAATATGTTGATATGCAATAGAATTGTTGGTGTATTGCTTTTGCTATTGTGTGATAGTAAGCATCCAAAAGTTACTTTTGATTTCTTTCTTTTGATTGGAAGTAGCATTTTTTTGTTTATTATTTATTGAATAAATTGGACAGCCTGTAAAAAGTTACTACTACATTCTTGTCCACTGTAAACTATCAAAGGGCAGCCTGGTGCACGAAGTTCTCACCATGTGGGGTCCCGGGAAAGGATCTGTTGTACGCAGTCTTACCTTATTTTTTTTTTTTTTTACAAGAGGCTGTTTTCAGGATTTGAACCCGTGACCTAAGTCACGAAGCAGCAACTTTACCGTTGTGCCAAGGCT
>JBAMHZ010439960.1:0-10193 GCA_037177395.1 Alpinia galanga | reverse complement strand
CCTAACAATGACTTGTCTTGGTCGAATAACTTGCGGCTATAACCTAGCTTCGTTTTATCGTCTTCTATATGAGCCCACAGTGTTTGACGCAATGAATCTAGGCACAGACGAAAAGATGGTTTACTTTTAGAATTAATTGAGCAAAGCTAGAATTATTTAAATAAAAAATGATTCTTGGAAGCATGGTGAAATATCACAACTTTACCTTTTATTTTTAATAATAAAAAAAACACCTACTTGGTATACTATCTTGCACTACATGCACATCTCCTCTATTAATGCGACAAAGAAAGGAAATTTTATTTCTATCTTATGTATAAAATAGAAATGTTATTTTATTATTTACTGTTTGATTTGTTGGATTCAAAAATTGGACTATAGTATGCAAATGATTGGACAGTGAATAATGAAAATGCTTATAGATGAGTTGTGTAGGGTAATATTTTTCTTTTTATTTCTTGTATGATGCATGGTATTGAGAAATGCACAATAGTCTTTCTTGTGCGATTGTCATTTTTTACCGTTGTCATTTGATTGTAATTCAGCATGATTGTGATAGACAGTGCTGTAGCCACTAGCAACTGTAATTAGATTTGATTTTAGTCACAATTCGATCGAAGGGATGGTGATAGCGACCCCGATGGGTTTGGAGATTGGGTTATAGTATTCATCGCTTCGACGACGTGCAGGGTAGAAGCACTGTGTATTCTCAGTACTGTGCAATCTAGCGGATTGAACGATGAAGAAGGCGTCACATACTAGGGCGCACTGATCAGTCGTGTAACGTATTAAATATATAGAAAATTTATAAGTTGCACGATGGAATTATGCGCGATTGTGTGCACTACCATCTTCGATTATCGAATTTGCTCAATTTTTCATCATCGATTCAAGCTCAGCTTTTGAGCTCTAAGCCCACTTGTATCGTCTAATAATGGTCAGATTTCAATTATAATTTAGTCGAAATTTGATCGCGATTCGATCGGAATTAAAGTGACCCTTAATTTCCTTTATTGTTCGGATTATATCTTTTTATTGTTCGGATTATATCTTGAAGTATTTTCCAGATCACTAAACGAGATTTTGGCACAATTGGATTTTCACTTCCACCTATATATGCGGATGTCAGAATTACATACTTGGCGTACGAGGACGATTTGTTGATATTTGTACAGGAAGATGAATCCACAATTACACTAATTGCAAAAAGGTTGGATGATTTGATTTTGGAGCACAGTGGGCCACCGAACAAACCCTCTCAAAGCCAACATATATTTTGCGGATGTTGATCAACGAACTAAAGAAGCCTTGCTGCGCATTATCAGATTCCAGCAGGGGAATTTCCATTTCGGTACTTGAGTATTCCCCTCGCCATAAAGAAGCTACGCATCAACAATTATAGTGCCTGGTTGATGTGGTTGTGCGAAAACTAAGCTCATGGCTCAAACAGAAATTAGTGAAGACAGCTATAAACCATTGAATGTTTTTTGCTCTCTATACTCCCAGTTCCAAGAGGTATCATTGACAAATTATGGTATATGTCACTCTTTCATTTGGTCATCAAAGCATTCACTATGTTCCTGGGCTACACTGTGCTTAGCGAAGGAGGAGAGTGGTTATGGAGTAAGAGATCTTATGCATGGAATTCATCCCTATTATGTCGAGTATTATAGAACATTCAACGAAAAAAGGATTCCCTCTGGGTCTGATAAATACACCATTAGTATTTAAGACGAGCAAACCTGTGACAGTGGGAAGCTAAATCATCAGATTTGACACTAATCAAATGCCTCCTACAATTGCGAGATCATATATTGCGACAAGCTGACACACAGAGCAGTGCAAATATGCACTTCACAGAATGGTATGTTGCAGAGAACAAAGAATCTGAATGAGCATATGATTTTTTCAGACCAAAGGCAGCAAAGCAGGCATGGAGCAGAATTGTATGGAAACCATACATACTGCCCAAGCACCGAATCACATTTTGACTTCTTGCACATCATAAATTGATGACCAAGGATCGAATGTTGTATGAGCTATGTAAAATCTATGCACTGTGTCGATGTCAACATAAGGACAATATTGTCCAAATAGATAAATTATTTCACAAGGTTCAAATCCATATCTATCATTTTGTAGACATCTAAATATATATCGTATCTTTTGAAGTTATAATATTTAGCCTTCAACAAAAAAGAAAAAGTGAGCCATTAAGTGGATCCTATTGTGAACTCTACTCTTGACTGAATTTCTTTGAAGAGTTTTATTTATTTATTTATTTCAGCTGTTGGATTCGATCAGAACTTGATCCCGACCGTTGGTATCACAGAATAATAACAGACGGTCGTGATTAGGTTTTGCTCAAATCCAACGTCCGATAAAAGGGCCCTGCCATGGAGGGCCCATATCTTATGTCCACTTGGAAGGCTCACCGGTCCACCCGACGAGTCCGCTTCACCGCCCTTCCGCCTCGTTCCTCCTCCGTTCGGTTACCTCCCTTTTTTACCCACCCGAACTTCTCTCTCAACTGCTGCGTTTGCCATGCGCCATCTTTCGCCTTCCACTCTCCGACGCGCTGTGCTGCCGCCGAGAGATCCGATTTCGTCTCCTCGGCTTGTCCGTTTGCTCGCCGTTCTCAGTAGCTTCCACCGCCACCAAGCTCTTATCCTTGCTGCCGATTTCTCCACCGAGGTTTGATTTCCGATCAATCCCCCTTCGGTTTCCATTCGCACGGCGAGCAATGAGTTATTTCAATCAAAAGAAAGATTTGATGTCCGCGCATTGCTAAGGTGACGGATCAGATGCACATTTCGATCAAATCGTTTAAGTGAGGTGATATTTGTTTGCGGATTGAAAATATTAAACAGTTTGGAAGATTTTTTTTTTTAAAGGTGGGAGATCATAATGTCACCTGCTTTATAATGCAAAAAACAAAAGGAGCGGGTTTTACTGGATGAATTTAAATAAATACAGTTTGTTGTTTCACTTGAGGACCTGATTTCACAAAATCCTGTATCCTGGAATTAATATTTTCTGTTACTAGTGCAACTCTTGCTTGCTTGTTCTTAGGAATACTATAACAAACGAGCGTGTATTTACTTTGGGTTTGGTTTCTAATGGTTGAAACTGTATTATTCTTTTTGTTATTTGGAGGGACTGAGTAGACTAATGCTATCGGCAAGAAAGCCTGTCAATGAAGCGAACAAGACAACAGGAGATCTTGCATGAGGGAGATTGATACATTGAACCAATAAGGCATAAGAGGAAGAGAAAGGCTTACTCCTGAAAGATTTTCATCACAAAAATCTGACTTGCATTGTGTCTGTCAACTTTAACATCTGTGTTTTTTATTTGTTCATGTTTTTTCTTTTTCATTTTTTGGGCTTTTTTTTTTGTTCATTTTCCCCTTTTCAGTAGCTTGTTATCTATTTATCTTCTATAGCCACATGTTTGACTTGGATTTGACATGGTTCTGAGCCTGAGCACTCCTAAAATTGCCAAGAGTACAGTACAAGTGTAAGCAACTTGTCTGAGGTCAATAGATATGGGACTTATCGAGGGATGAGTTAAAGTTGGGATGCAGGATATGGTGGAGTTGTTTGGCTGAATGAGATTGAAGTTGAGGAAATTAGGTTAGCCTGTCTAAGATGGCAACTATGTATCGCCCAATTGGATTGGATAAAAAAGAAGGAATAGCTTCGGTGGCACATGATTACCCTTTACAAGTCTCAAAGTGAATGGCCCTCCTATGATCATTGGACATGTAGCCTCCAATTTGTCTTCCCTTGTCTTTTAGCCAAAACTAGCTAATAAAAGATATTGGTAACCAGGTCTAGGCATATCGATCCATTCTTTTTTGTTTGTTTGTTTTTGTTTCTTGATTATTGAATTTGCTCAAAAATGCACCGCTTAATACTTTCTGAGAAATCTGAAGTTGTTAATTCTGATTTGTTCAATTACTGACATTTTTTAAAAAGGAGGCATGGAGACAAATGCTTCACAAAATGCCGTAGATTCCAAAGTGGAGATAGACACTAGAGCTCCATTTGCATCTGTTAGAGCAGCAGTCAGTCTGTTTGGTAATGTGGCAGTTAAAGGTGACAAATCTCCAGGGAGAAGGTCAAAGCCTGCAACAATTGAGGTATGGTCTATCCACTATGTGCTAGAAATTTTTATGAATATTTCAGTGTATATAAATTCTTGTCCTGGTTCTTATGTATCTAGTTCAGTTAATATGTTGTTCACCAAAGAATTGAGATAGTTAGAAGATGCAAGCTGATTTCATATAATAAGTCAACTTAGGATGAAAGGAAGATAAGGATTTAGTTAGAGACCTCATGAAGTGCTTTAACTTGTCATCAACCCTTCATTTGCAACAATAAATTAGTTAAAGAAAAAAATTATACATCTAAATGGACGAGCACTTGCAAGAATCTATTGACTACGCAAACCACTCACTGAACTACCTTCGTTACTCATCCTTATTCTTTAACTCTTGCCTTTTCACAACTGTCAGTTTTATTCAACAATAATTTATGCTTTTAACCTTAATCCAATAAGATTTTTGTGAAACCATATACTCTGATTCTTGTGCTTTGACTATCTAAGAGACTAGTAAAGCACCATCATAAACAATTACTACCACATTTTTTAAAATCAGAATCTTAATATCATGGTATGATAAAAGCACCTTTGCTTTTGGTTTTGTGTACTTTTTTTATTTTGCTAAATTTTTCTTGTTTTAAACTACAAGGTTTGATTCTTGGGCTTTCTCTGAAAATACTTGCTAACACTGATTTTTCCTTTTTTTTTTCTTTTTCATACAAGACCAGGCTATTACTACTTCAGGTAATGCTAAGACCTCTATATTGTCAGAGAATGCTCTAGCTAAGGATAGCCAACTTCGTTTGGCTAAAAAAGAGCTGAACAAGTATAAAGAACAACTTGACGTTGCTACGAAAACTAGGATTCAAGCACTTGCTGAGTTGGAGAGGGTTAAAAAAATTGTTGAAGAACTCACTGAGAAACTCAATGCTGCAAATGAGGGAAAGGAGCAAGCTTTAGAAGCAACTGAAGTTGCAAAAAGTCAAATCAAGAAACTTGATGCAGGTTCTGTTGAGATTGCTGACCAGAATGGAAGCTGGGAACAGAAATTGGATAGTTCAAAGGAACAACATGCAGTTGTCATCGTGGAGCTTGATTCTGCAAAGGAAGAACTTATAAAGATTAAAAGGGACTTTGAGACATTGGTGGAAGCAAAGCTCTCTGCCATTCAGCAAGAGGCCGAAGCAAAACAGATTTTTGATGCTGGCCTTCAGAAGGTTGCTGAGTTCTCTAAGGAGATTGCTTTAATTCAGGAATCACTTGCCTATATGACCCTTGCCACTGAACAAGTCAAACAGGAAGAATCAAAAATTATCTCAGAGCAAGTTGCTATTAAACAGGCTTACAAACGATTGCTCGAGGAAACTGGACAAAAATTGACTACTTTAAAGAAAGAGTTTGACCCTGAAGTTTATATGAATCTGAAGGCCAAGCTAGAAGAGACAATTGCTGAGATTAAATCAGTGCAAAAGGAAATTGAAAATGTTTCAGCCGTAGATTTAAAGTATGCTACATCAGTGGCTTTGGAGGTGGAAGGTACCAAGGAAATTTTACAAGCACTCGCCCAAGAAGAAAGTTCACTTGTGAGGTTGTTGCATTCTCTCAAGCTGGAGTTAGAAGCTGCAAAGAGTGAGCACATAGAGCTTGAGGATAAATATGAAAAATCTGAATCTCTTGTCAGAAATCTTCAGCATGAACTTCAGAAATGCAAGGCCGAGCTCGATGTTGTCACTTCTGCAGAATCACAAGCAACTTCAAAATCTGATGAGCTAACAAATGCCCTTCAAGAATTAGCATTCAACTCTCAAAAAACTTTGCAGGAAGCAGAAGAATTCAAGAAAAATTCTAAACACTTTAGGGCTGAAGCTGAAGCAGCCCGAATAGCATTATGCGAAGCAGAAAAGCAACTGCAGGTTGCTTTGAAGGATGCCGAAGAGGTAAAATTGGCAGAAGCAAGAGCTCTAGGTCTTACCAAGGATCTACCTGAGCATGCAAATGTCCCTCAGGCATCATCAATTCTTCAGTCTGGGTCTACCATAACAATCTCGAAAGAAGACTACGAGTCTTTAAGACACAAGGTGGAGTCGTCTGATGAGTTCAGAGAAATGAAGGTTGATGCTGCAATAGCACAGCTGCAAGTTGTCAAGGCCAATGATAATGAGGCAATTAAGAAACTTGAAGCAGTTCAGGGGGAGATTGAGGAATTGGAGACAGCAACACAGGAGATATTGAAGAAGGCAGAAATAGCTGAAGCTGCAAAGAAAGCTGTCGAAGGAGAGCTGAGGAAGCAGCGCGAAACCGAACAGAAGAAGGCATCAGAGGATGTATCAAAAACACCAGTCGAGACACATGAGTCTATAGAAGAAGCATACGTTACAGTACCCCCTGTTCAGGATGCAAAGCCAGGGGAGAGGACTGAAGAAAATCGGAAGTTCATGAGATCAGTGATCTCCAGGAAGGTGCTTATGCCTAGTTTCGGTGGTTTTTTCCATCGCAAGAAGAGTCAGAGTGATGTTGCCTCACCGTCTTATCTCCCCGGCGAGAAGCCTTTATAAACCATTGTCTCTGTATGATATAATAGTTTCCGATCGGAAGAACAATGCCGAGTTATGCTTCTTGTATAGCTTTGGAGGTTTTCATTTACAGATATTTCCGAATTCTGTCCGTTGCCTAGCAGTTGCAGTTGTCTGTGAATCGATGCAAACATTGCTTATCAAATTTCACATTGTTTTAGCATAAAAAAGGAAATAGCAAGAGCAATTCTATTTTTGAGTTTGTCGTGGAACTATACTCATTATTTGAAATCAATAAATCTCACAGTTTCGGTGAGAAAAAAAAAGAATAAGAAAGAAATTCTGTTGAAGAAATGAAGCTGTTTTTTCCCCCCATTACTCATTGTTTCTTCAAGGAAAGGAAGAGTAGAAAATGATTTTAGGAATCTTATTTTTTATAGATTACAAAATAATGATAAATATGAAATAAATGTTAAAAAAATTTCTTTTATTTTTTTTAATGAAATAGCAGATTGTGTGTGATATAGAGAAGTCAATATATTTATTCACCTTTTTTTTAAAAAAAAGAACGACAATTTATAAAAGGGCATGCTAAACTTCTTTATTATCCCTTCCGCCAGATCCTAAATTATTTTTTTTTGTTTGATATTAATACTAAAGCACCGGATTATATTTTTTTTTATATTAATACTGAAGCACCACCGTGATGATGCTAGATTGTGAAAATCCAATACTACCGTAGTGCCGGGTTCAAAAATTCAACATCATAGTGGTGTTAATTTTCGAAATCCAGCATCACTTGGTGCTGGATTTCGAAATCCAATACCACTATGGTGGTGCTGGTTTTGAAACCCAACACCACTTCGTGTTGAATTTCAAAAATTCAACACCACCATAGTGTTGGATTTTTAAACCCAATACTAAGTAGTATTGGGTTTCAAAAATTAATATCGTCAAGTGATGTTTAATTTTTTCAATATCATTTAGTGGTGCTGGTTTCTAGAGTATTGTAGAAATTCATAAGAAATAGAATGGATTAAATTAGAGTTTTATAGTTCTATCAATAAGTTTTGACCGAAACTTGTCAATAGATTAGGAGATTTAGATTTTTGAAAAGTTGATATGTAATGAAAGAGAGAAGTGCAATGAAGATATTTATGATGTCCATGTCTAATTTTGACATCCATACATTAAGTTATGCTTATGTGCTAAGTGTAGGGATGTCTAATCTCATATAATTTATCGTAAAAATGTCAGAATTAGATGTGAACATCATAAATATCTTTATTGTATTATTCTCTTTTATTACATATCAATTTTTAAAAAATCTACATCTTCTCGACTCACCAATGAACTTCGATCAAAATTCCTTAATACCTGTATAATTCTGATTGAATCCATTCTAACTCCTATGAATTTCTATAATGCTCCAGAAATCAGCATCACCAAATGATGTTAAAAAAAATTAAACATCACTCGATGATGTTAATTTTTAAAATCTAACATCACCCCATTGAAAATCTAGCACTATGATGGTGCTGGGTTTGAAAATTTAGCACTAAATAGTGTTAGGTTTCAAAAAATAGAAGGTTGTGTGTGATATATATCAGATTTGATATGCTGCGCGCCTTGCTTGTGCGTGCCTATGCACGATTGTGTTGTCTGTGGCTTTCGATGGCCCATTTTTTCGACGTCGACCGTAACAAAGTTGACCAACTCTTGAACCCTAGAGTCGAACTAAGCTATTGGCCAACAAAGTTATTGGCCCATTTTTTCGCGGCCGGAATCGACTGGAATTTGATCGAATCACGACCGAAATTCAACCGCCGTTGGGACGAACTCTGATGTCAACCTGAGGCGGTCGGATTTTGGCCAAATCTAACGATGTAGGACGAGAACGAGCCATCGGAAAAAAAATTTATTGTGCATTTCTCAACGACACCCACACCTTTTAAAAAAAAATGGGAAAACCTTTTACTTATTGTTTTTTCTATTATATTTTCTCTACTAGGTAACAACCTAAAGGGATTAAGGGCTTGACATCTATTTTCTTCTTATCAAAAGCATCTTATAATTAGGGCAAACTGACCATTTAGCAGCAATTGCAAAGGGTTATCGGAGTGCAAACACCAACGAGGCAGCCCATGTATGGCTCGGTCAGGCTTAGCAGGGTCAATACGTACGTGTTGCACCATGAACACTATAGAAGAGAGGTTATATAAAAGAATATATCCTTAAATGCTTGCAATGTATGAGTAAATCATGAATATTTACGCTAAATTATCATATGAGATGTCTCACCTACATCAATCATCTTGAAATATCTAATATTATCCCTAGACTCCATTGATAAATATAAAAGGGTAATTCTTAAATGCACAAAGATCAATTCCTAAGGAGGTCATGACTCTGGATCATCGACAGATCTCCTCCTTTGTACTTGTCATATTTGAGTTCTTGATTTATCTTCCTCCTCGATAGGAGTGCTGAAGGGGCTACTAATACGACGATTTCATATTTTTTTTAAAATATCTAATATTTATTATTTTATACAATTTCATCCTAAGATGAATACAGTTAAAACACTATTTTGTCATACGATATACATTTTCACATTAACCCACTAGTAACAACGTAAGCAATGTTAACTTTACCATATAATACAATTGTTCTTTTATATTTGATAATTTATCCTTCTCAGGTGAAATAGATTTACCAAAAACTAATTTTCTCAATCGTCACAAGTAGTAACTCTGTATTCATTGAAATTTTTATCATTCTAGTATTCCATGGTTTGCACTAGTTTCAAATTTTAACAACCTCGCTTTTATTTTTATTTTTTGTAATTGACACTAGATATTCAAAATTTTAATGCAATTAATTCTGAGAGTGACCAATTCAATTCGATAAAAGTTTTTTTTATTGATTGTTAGGGTAAATCGAAAAGCACTCACAACAATGAATGGTCTAATGGTCTAGTGTTTTAAGATTTATCATTCCATTAGAAAGAAAATTCCTATAGTGCACCGCAATTTAAGATCGAACTAGAGATGTTTGAGAGTAGAGTCATCAATTTAAATTGGATCCGTCGGATTGACCCACCTTTTTAAATAATTTAAATGGTTAGGTTGAAGTTCGAATTGGCCCGTTGGTTGAGAAAGCTAAAAGTTTTTTTCTAATTGCTGGGAGTATTGAAAATACAATCAAAGTCTCATATTAGTAAGATATAAAAAAGATCATGTGCTTATAAGATTAAAAGATATCTCTATTGGTATGAGACTTTTTGAGTAAAACTCAAAAATAAAATCATAAGGCCTTAAGCCCAAAGTGGACAATATCATGCCACTGTGGAGATATGTGAATCTTATAGGCATTAACAATTGGTATCAGAGTCATAGTTCATGTCAAGTCATGCACCTCAAACGAAGAAAGTGAGACTCACATGTCTGAATCAAGAGAGCTATACACCAGACAGGAAGTTCAATTGAATCAGGAGGACTGGACAATTGATAGGAAGTTCAATTGAGTCAGAAGGACCGGACAATTGACAAGAAATCCAATTGGATCAGGAGG
>JBAMHZ010439922.1:0-10195 GCA_037177395.1 Alpinia galanga | reverse complement strand
TTCTGTACGACCCGACAGCCGAAGATCCTCATCATATTTATATCTCTGACAGGGGATGCTTAGGGATGCTTCTGGTATTTTTCAGTTTCCGCATTTATGACAGAATGTCCCCTCGGTAGGGGGACATTAATGAGGGAATAGTTCGCTCCATTCCCATCACTGTCAGAGCTTGTCCCTGCCAAGACACTCTGCCGGCCGTAGGGTTCTCTTATATATAGGAGTGCATGGTCGCCTGGGAGAGGTCTGCTTTTCTGACTTTTGATCTCTCTTCCTACTTTCTCCTGCATTCCTTCTCACCCCTGATTTGAGCGCCGGAGTGGTGTCGCTGGAGCTCCTCCGGCGTCCCCTGTGACATAGTTTCTTGTTCCATTTCAGGTGTTCCTTTGCCCGGCTCAAACCTCCCACGTGTGGATCAGCTCCCCCTCTCTTTTCGGATTTTCAGCCAGCAACATTCGTCTATCTGCGTCCCTTTGTTTTTCTCTCTCTCTCTCTTCTGTTAAAGCATGTCGATGACAATTAGCATGCGATCGGTGTCATGCTCCACCTCCCCCCGCGGAATCGCCGCCATCGTCGGCGTCGGCCCCAAGCTCGGCCGCTCCGTCGCCAGCAAGTTCGCTCACGAAGGCTACACCGTCGCCATTCTGGCCCGCGACCTCGGCACGCACCCACCCACCCACTCATCAGCAATAAAATCTACCTAGCTCCTCTTTCTACTTTCCGAATAATAGTAGTGTTTAATCTTCTGAATTTGTTCAGGTAAGCTATCTGTGTTGGCGGAGGAGATCGCCCGCGAAGCGAAGGCGCAGGTGTTTGCCATCCGCATCGACTGCTCCGACTCCAAGTCGGTCCGCGAGGCCTTCGAGGGGGTGCTCTCCCTCGGCTTCCTCGAAGTGCTGGTGTACAATGCATGCGAGCTGCCCGTCACCTGCCCACCCACTAGTTTCACCGCCGTCACCCTCCAATCCTTCGAGCGCTCCCTCTCCGTCTCCGCTGTCGGAGCCTTCAACTGCGCCCAACACGTACCGACTTGACTATCATTTTCACTCATCCACATAATTAAGTAGCTTATCTTTTAAGTTGCTGCTGGCTTGATATCGGTTAGGTGATTCCCCGCATGGTGGAGAGGCGCAGAGGTACCATAATCTTCACCGGTTCTTCCGCCTCGCTTATTGGATTTGCAGGCTACTGTGAGCTAAGTAAGATTATAATTAATTGCAAACCCTACGTACTGTATGCTAAAAGAGGGCATTAATTACATAACCGGTGTTGCAGGCTGTGGTAAATTTGCTCTGAGGGGATTGTCTCAATGCCTTGCGAGGGAGTTCCAATCGTCTGGAATTCACGTTGCGCATGTCATCATCGACGGGCTTATTGGTTCTCCAAGGTCAGCAGTGCGTGGACAAGATTTTACATCGAATCAATTCTTTGATGTCACTGTGTTTTTTTTCTTCTTTTTCTGAATGCATGCAGTAGATCATCGATTGGAGAGCAGAACCCGACTTTAGTGGATCCAGATGCAATAGCACAAACTTATTGGCACATCCATACACAGGAGAAGGGCGCATGGACGCAGGAAATCGACCTGCGAGCGTCCATTCACGACGGGCTTCTGAAGGTTACATGATTCATCGATTAATTGGTGCCTACAAAAGAAAATTGGTTAATATTATGATTCTTTGAATCTAGTACCAATCATTGTTTGGCCCAAGGGAATTAATAAGGGCAAGAAAGGAGACAAGATGGAAAATGTGGAGTATATGGATATGAGGTGTGAGTCGTGTCACGGCCGAGTGCATACGAAGTGTACTGGTGAACGTATATCGTGTAGTGATTTTGGTTTTACCTGGGCGCCTGTGGTCAGATTTCAGAATTGTCATTTGCAGCCACTGAAGGTCAACTTTGCAGGTACATATAAGTTCTCTTTTAGATTTATCTGATAAAAAAATTATCTATGAAATTTAAACATCTAAATTATTTTTAAAAAAAATATCATTTGCCATGGTAATAATTGGCTAAAATAGTTGAGCTGCTAGATAGATACAATCAAATCAATAGTACAAACTCGCGTATCCAAAAGATTAACTAGAAGAAAAAAAAAAGGATGCAGCATATATATTGTTTTCATTGTCAGCGGAACTAACGGGAGTGTCTCCCACAATCAAATTATTGCTACAGGTTCTAGTCTCTATCTAGAAAAGAAAAAGCTGGTAATGTTTGAAAGGGTGGCAAGTATGGACCGGGGAACCATAAATAACACATCACATTGTGGTCATGAAACAAAACAAAGTTTTCAAGTCTAAAATGGATATGCTGGAAATAAAAAAAGATACATTCAACTGAGTGCCTATAAGATAAAGACCGATAATATCTTGTAGTATTGTAATTCTTCCATAAACTTAGTACGGATAGATTACCTTAATTTAAAACTCAAGTGATCACAGAGATGAATTCCATGGTTCAAAGTAAAACAACCACAAAAATAGAAAATCACTGAGTAAAACAACAACAACAATAATAATAGAAAATCAAGGATAAGGTCCCGCACACTTTTTTGCATTTGCAGGCGATGTCCACTATAAAGTCAATTGATGGCAGCACAATGAGAAAGCAGTGGAGAATACCGAATCTGAGAATATCTCAAAGGCCTCAAATATTTTTTAAAAAAGAGTTGACAGGTCCCCCAGGACCATGAGTGGCCCACTTGATTGAGGCATAAAGTGGAACCAGATAATTGGTACCCTACAGATGGGAACTGCATGCAACTTAAATATATAATCCACATTATTTCGATCTAAAATTAGACATTTAAAATTTTCCAAAAATTTATCTCCACAATCTAACTGCACATTCACTTACCCTTTCCATGGAAGAACTCTGGTAGTATCTCATAGCACACATCAACTCACATTATATCATTTTAGAACACTAAAGAGTCCATCCCTGCAACTGCAAGTTGCAATTATCCAGTAATGTGAGCATCAATGTGGCAAGGGAACTAAAAATTCAAGTCAGTCAGCACGTTAACAACTAATAATCACTATTGAAAACAATAAAACAAATTGATCCCCTTGTCTTGATACTAGTCAAGTTCTGCCAACTTCTTTCTGATTTCTTCAATGCTAAGACTGCATGGCTTTTATGTCTTGTGGCTGTCAGACAGCAGCTAGCAAAGCCAGATAAGATATTCCCGTGGGAAATTGTTAGTTATATAAATCCAATAAAATTGCCCTATCACTAATCTTTGGAACTGGGAAACCCACACCAGCACAAACTGCAGCGATGGATTCTTAAGTCAGGTCATTCATTCTTCAGTTGCAGGAAAAGTAGCCTCTGCAAATCCAAGTGGCTGAGCTGGTGTTGTTTCAAGCATATTGGGCCTTTGATGCTAAAGATTAGGGCATCCATACAATTGGGCCTTTGATGAATATGCGACCAAAGGCGTCAACTTAATTATCAGATCATCCAAAAGTTTCCTGCAGTTATCACATAATTAATAAAACTTGTACTCAGCATAACTTCAAAAAAAATCTCCACTTGAACTCAAAATTAAGCACGGCAGAATCATTCAGTTTTCCTTGCATACACATCATATGAACCTAACATCTACAACCATTAGTGGAGAATGCATCATAATTGACAATTTCAAGGACGGATGTTCTCGTATCATGAAATGATTAAATTGATTGGATACCACTCATAAAAATTGACACAATAACAAACACAGAATTACTAGAATGCAAAACTCAAAGTTTTTCAGAAGGAAGACTCACTGGAAGAAGAAACCATTATTTAATATAGAACCTCTAGACCCTGCACCACCAGTAACTCTTTGTCAATAATAATTTCCATTTCATCACCACCACAAACCACACAAATGTCTCACTGAGACAAGCTAGAATATTCAAATAACTTGCCAGTACTTTTCAAATTTAACTACTAATACATTACATCAAGAGAAAGAAAATATCCTTCTATTTTATGGCTAATGTTATGAGGAAGAATTGTGTAGTACTGTAAGGAAAAACAATTAAGTTCTGAATGGCAACTGGTAGTTCCGTATTGGACTGGTACAGCCACATTGTACTTACCTATCTAATCAGTAACAAAAACAATTGGGAATTTCAGTTTAGGCCTTGAAGTTAAGGAACCTTAATTTGGTTCTTGAAAGGTTTAATATTTCAATTTGACCCCCAAAGTTGTCAAATATAAATGAACATGACTTCCTAATTATCAAATGCAATATTTTTAAAAAAAGGTACAAAGGTGGTACATGGTTGAGCCGTCACATAACAGATGATGGTACATAGGCAGCTCAAGTTTTTTTTAAAAGAAAATATAAGCAAATGGACAATAGTGTGTAACACTGTCCCAAAAACTGAGTTAAGGCATGAAGCCCTTACAATTAATCTTTTGGATGGCAAAATGGATCATTTCAAAGCAACTGCCAAAGGATGGTCAGACTTATAAGATGATTGACACATTTTTAGCAATGATTTATTTTTGTGCTCTTTCTTTCTTGATTGTTAAAAATCAGCAAAAGTTTTGAATGAAAGTCAAAGTACCTTCTTCTATGTGGTGATATTTCTGAAAAAGTTTGTCATGCAACCTCTAGGTTATGTTGCACCTGAACAAAGTATGAAAAAGAGATGATTTATGGTCTCAAGCTTAATCCTCAGATATGTTTTGAAATTTTTTGTTAAATGGTCACTCATATATTTTTTTAAAGTGGTACAAAGCAAATTTATTCATTATTTGACCAACATATCACCACTATGAAAGTAATTTTGATAGTCTGGGCTGATGATACTCCCCTAACTAGTAGTCGTGCAAGGTAAACATACGTTGAATGATACTTGGAATACAAATATGTCGTAGAAATTTGGACGCCACGTTATTTTCTTGTAGTGGAAGTGTCAGAGTTATTTAAGTGCACAAGGGCTTAAATAAAGAAATCATGAATTTGTAGAAGAGGATGGACATTTTATCAACAAATACAATAGGTCATCGCTGTCAATACCCCAATTAAAACTATTATACCATAAACAGAACTTAGCAAGTGGCTAATGGAGATTGGGCTATATTATGGCAATTAAGACCATTAAATTTCAAACATTTGTCTTCAATTAAATAGATGGAGTCATGTTCGATAAATTTAGAGGAAACATTTACAAGAATCAGTAACTAACAAACAGCCAGCAAAATATTCTGCATCAATATAGTACAAACAAACAGCAAGTTAAAAGCACGGGCAAGTAAAGACTGAGTTGACAGAATTCCAGTAAATCAATATAATTAGCTAGCTCAATCACAACCATTTTCCGTACCTGAAAAATTGCTCATCTTGCTCCAGAGCTATGTTTATGCTGTCGCTCATAGAGATCATCCGCCAATGTCTGTCGTAGGCTCTTACCCAAGTAGTATAGAGCTCTCTCGCCATCCACCAGGCTAGCCGGTTGTGAACTCTCTGGCGGATCCCGCCACATGTACCTCCCCTCGTCCTCTGGCTCCTTTGCGAACTGACACATGTTGTGGAGAACCACACAAGCAACCACCGTTTGAGCAGCATGATCAAGCCCCACATTGAGATTCCGGAGTATTTTCCATCTTCCCTTCAGCAATGCAATGGCGGCCTCCACCGACGCCGCCCGACCTTTAGCAACAGCTGAATCAAACATCTCTCGTGCGTAGGCACCTGAAGTACCGGCCGATGACACTGAGGACGCCGACGTAGAAAAGGGGGTGAGGAGGAAGGGTAGGAGCGGATAGGACGAGTCACCAATGAGGTAAGGGTGGGTACGTTGACCGCGGACGGCGATGATATTATCCCGAAAGGGGAGGGGGTTGTCCTCGTCGAGGAGGCGGTGGTACAGGCTGCTCTCGCGGAGGTGGGAGGCCGGATCCGAGGAACCGGGCGCCCGAACACATGCGTCCAAGAAGATCTTGCGGTGGTCGGAAACGGCCTGGAGGAGGATGGAGGGAAAGGAGCGACTCGTCGATCGGAGGAGATCAGCACCATACCCAGCAGCCGAATCGGAAGGTGAGGAGGGGCAGAGGCGGACGGGGGAGGATGCGATGGCGGCGGCAAGGTTAGGTAGCCCAGTAATATCCTTGAAGGACTGAATGGTGGAGAGGAGGTGATCTGGGGTGGTCGGAAGGGTAACGTAGCGGGGGTATAGACGTGTGGAGAGAAGGCGGGTGAGGGCATGAGTGCAGCGGGAGACGATGCTGGGGGGAACGCCGAGGGATCTGGCTAGGGAGCGTGAGGAGAGGCCTCGGGAGAGGCGGGAGAGGGCGATGGAGAGAGCGCGGTCGAGTGGGAGAGAAGCGGGGAGCGCGGCGGAGTCTAGGTGGCGGAGGTTCTTGAGGAGGTTTTCGAAGATGGGGTAGGAAATTCCGTACAAGGATCGGAAGCGGGTGTCACGGGAAGACGGATCCATGGAGAGAGCGCGATCGGTGGAAAGGAAGAAGGCTGAGGAGGCGGAGGCGAGGAAACGGGAAGGGCGGGGCGGCGGCGAAAGGGAGGAGGAGCTGTGGCAGCGGCGGCGACGGCGAGGACGGCGATCGCGGAGGGAGGAGGCGTAGGAGAGTACGGAGGCGATGGCGAAGAAGAGGAGAGGAGCAGCGGCGGATGAGGTGGAGGGAAAGGAAGAGGGTGAAGGGGGTGAGGAGGTGGGATCGAGGTAGGTTTGGAGGTGGAGGAGGTTGGAAAGCATCAACAACGAAGACAGATCGTCCATTCTTCTGCGTCACTCTCTCCAATAGCCTCGCAGAGAGTGAGAGAGAGAGAGAGAGAGAGAGAGAGAGAGGGGACGAAGTGGAAGGGGAAGGGGAAGAGGGGAAGGGAAAGAAGGGGAGTGGGCTGGGAAAGACTAGGCCCTGTTTGACGTTGGATCAGGACAATGGCCGACACCCTCCAATTTTGACCGTTTAATAGTTGCTCCCCTGTTTCGTTCACTAATGTAAGATCATGCCACCAAATAAGAAAGAACTCCCGTATCTTCAATCATTCAAGTTCGTCATTCTATTGACTTAGGAATTAATTCAATCATTCAAATCGAGTTTCTACGTGTGATTTTTGGTATAAACTAAAATTATAAAGATTTTTTTTTAAACAAAAAAAACTTAAAATCTTGCTCCTAGATTAATTGAGTAGGTTTTTATGTTACAATGACATTCTATCTACTTATTCTATCCAGTTGTAGAAAATCTTGAATACTGTAAAATCAACTATATTGAAAAACTCATTTAACTAGCCCATTTAAAACTAGCAAGTTTTTCTCATTGTTTATCCTCTTTCTCACATTTTCTTTGCTCCACGAACAATAAAGATTTGTAACAATTTTCAACAAAAATTATCATAAGAGTTTTTTTTTCTCTCTTAAATTTAAAAATTGGAATATATAAAATTACTTTAGAAGAACATTCAAATTCACTTAATTGTAACTAAGTATTTAGTAGTTTTGATCTAGACTAATACTTAAAATATTTTCTTTTTAATTTTAAATCTATTTTAAGATGCAATTAGTGTTCATTCGTACTTCTAAAATAATTAAAAGATTTAAAATTTGATCACGTATCAATTTTCCCTTAAAATTTTGAATATGAATCTATGAATACCAAGCCAGCTTAAAAAAGGCTGTTAGTAGCATACACAAGTTTAATTTTGTTGTTAATGTCTGCTAGCTTTATTCTTCGTGTAAAAGAGTTGACATCCATATTATAAATTCGAGTTGACTTTGGAAGGATGTGTTCCCCTTACGTATGGACCAAAATTTCATTTCTAAAAGATATAATCGAGACAACATGAGGTTCTCCACTACCATGCGAAAAATATATTCTAAAACAATATATGTAGAAATAATACTTCATATTTAGGGTGTTAAAAAGGGATGATCACTTGGCCATTTCTTTCTTCTATAGTAAAAGAAAAACAAAAATTCTCGGATCACTCTAGCTAGAGGGTGAGAATAAGTGCTCATAATCAGATCAACATGTCACTTCGATGCTACCTTTGTTTGCCAATATTAATTAAAGTAAACTCCAGTATATATATCGTATTTTCCATATCTATCTTACCAGTTATTCCATTAATCCACTTCACTGTCATTTCAACGACATCTTATTTAATTATAAGCTTGAATCTGGAGTTCAAGGTGTCGTTGATCTTTCAGTAAATGTTAAAACTCAATGCTGATGCCAACGTTCTGGGATAGCTTGGAAGCAAAGCTACGCGCCTGCATGCATGCTTGTCACCACTTTGCTTCCTTGCTTGCATGAGAGACTTCCTTTGCTTAGCAGTGTGTGATTTCACGTAAGAGCTTTAACTTTCCTCGAGTTAGATACGTTTTCAGCTGAAAAGTGTAAACCCTCCTACCTCGAGGAAAAAGCAGGTTTTGTTTTGTCTTAGTCCAGGTTCCTGGAGCTATCTCTGCCTCTCTTTGACGGTGGGCTTCTTTTGCATCGCCCAACGCATCCACTTTCCTTCCCGCGGCTAAAGCCAATGACCCTCGAGTCAAAAAGTACACACTCCTGCCAAAATTGCACCAGGGCAGGGAAGGCACTGATGGTAGTAGATAAGGAAGGGGAAACAGTAACGAACCAGGCACAGACAGGAGTGTGAAAGAGAGATGGAAAAGTGATCCATCAGGAAACAGATCGCGTGCGTATCTCTGTGCTGGACTGACTGTTTTGCTCTGCTGAACCCCACTCCGAGTCTGACGAGCATTCCCCAGCCACTCCTTCCAAGGAGAGCACTCCATTCTTTGTCTCCTAAAATGCCCACAGAAAGGTGCCAAAGAGATCTTCCGCCTCCCCCAGCCACTGCCACACGCCATTTTACAATCATTTCGTAAATCTTAATTCAGGAATAACAATTCGAGAGTGATTTTGGGTGATCGAGGAATTAAACTAATCACTTGGTTTTATAGTCTTCCTTAACAACGTTGCTTCTGTGTCTATGGCACTCCAGCGAAGCTAATTAAAGAACTGAAAAAAGCGGGGAAGACTTCAACTCTTCAGTGGCAGGAAAATTATGGAACAGAGCGTAGGAATAATTAGTTTAAGCATCAGAATGGGGGAGGAGGTTGCGGTGGACGAGAGACCAACCCGACTCCGATAGCGAGTGGCTGCCATATGTGAACAGGCCGGTCGAGTCGGCCGCTGGCCCTTGGTTGGGCTGTTGGGTGTGCGTGTGCTGGTCGCGCTCATGCATGCAGCCGGAGAACGGAACAGAGACCGACTCGTCGTCGTCAGCCGGGAGGCGGTGGAAGGTAGGGTTTGCGAATGCCGCCACCACCAGCGCTACTGTCTCCGCGGCCACCAGAGGTCCTGCCACTGTTCCACCAACCACCCGTCCCTGCGGCCCTGCCAGAGAGATCGAGATGCTTTCCCCCCCGGCAGCGGAAGACAGCTCCGCCATGGCCGGCGGTAGGAAGGTGGCCGAGACGGAGAGAATCTCGAAGCGGCCGCGCAAAGTGACCATGCCCGGCGCGGCGGCCATGCCTCCGTGGGGCTGGCGGAGCGAGACGTTGGCGACGGCGCCGGTGCCGGAGAGAACGCAGAAGCCGACGTTGCGACGGCGGGAGAACACGGCCAGCGAGTCGGCGACGTCGTGTCCGGAGGAGATCTCGAGCACGTGCGGGCGCATGGCGGCGGAGGGCTCGGCTTCGCGCGTGATGACGATGGGCAGCTTAGGCTTGTTCTTGGACCCCGGGGGCCGTCCCCGCGGCCGCTTCGCCACCTCAATAGCCGTCGACTCACCTCCTGCCTTCGCCTTGGGTTCCACGTCGGGATTCGGCCTCTTCGCCTCGCCGCTGCTCCGGCTGCTGTCCACCTCTTCACAGGAACTCCCCTGCACTTGTGGCTGCTGGAGATAATGGCGTTGAAGGGATCTGTCCATCATGCTACAAGCAAACTGTACAAGTTTTTGAGACTCAGAACGTATAGAGGAGTGCTCAGTCGAGCGAAAGGCTTCCAAGAAAGGAGATTAGGCAGGAGCAGAAGAAGGTGGCGTTAAATGGGAGCTTGGGGAGGAAGTATGTGGTTGAAGTCTTTTGATATCTCTATATATCGTGATATCTTACCGCCTTCGGCTTCCCTGCGTCGCTCTTTCGACTCTTTTTTTGACAATTTGTACGAAGAGAGAAAGAGAAAGAGAAAAATCGCACATGACAGCTTCCAGCAAGGAAAGGGATAA
>JBAMHZ010439903.1:0-10195 GCA_037177395.1 Alpinia galanga | reverse complement strand
AATGTTTACATGTAATGAGTAAAAAAGTATTAAAATAATAATAATAAACGAACAATCATTGAAATAGTTTAACATATAGAAATAATTGCAATATTGATTATTCGAGCAAAATAAAAAATGTATTTAAAGTTATATATATATATATATATAAAGAGAGAGAAATAATACGCCTGAGTGTTAGTCGTGTGTGGGCTTGTGCACGTCGTCGTCGTTGATCACTAAATTTGTTGTCGTCGAACTGTCATCCACAGTATAGTCAATCCCTGAATCCTAAGGAGATGCCAACGTCGTCAACCGCCGTCGAAATCGACTGGAATCCAATGAAATCGCAGTCGCTAATGGCCGAATCGCGGCCAGAATCCAGTGGGGGACGCCACATGGGATGTTTCGTGAGGGGATGTTACTGTGATTTCTCAGTCACTCACGCGCACATACAAAACCAACGCCCAAACTAATATTCTCGTATATGAGAAATGATATATTGGGTGTCAGTCGTGTACACGCCGTCACCGTTGATCGTTAAATTCGTCAGAATTCATTGCCGTTGAACTATCATCCACATTATAATCAACTCTTAAATCCTAAGAGGATGCCAACGCCGTTGATCGTTGCCGAAATCGATCGAAATTTGACGAAATCATGGCCGCTAGCAGCTACACGCTTTAAAAAAAATAAAATAAAACTCACCATGACTCTTAAATTTTTAGAATCTAGTTATTTCATTGATGTGGCAAGGTCATGTGCTTCAAATCAAAATCAAAGTCGGTCAATTTGTGTGGTCAAGGTTACACAATTTGGGTAAGGTCTAAATCGACCTCAACGGTACTTCGGTCGACCTCAATAATACTTTGGTCAACCTCAACAAAGTCTTGACCAATCTCAACAGAACTTTGATCAACTTCAGCAAGACTTTGACCAACCTCAACAAGATTTCGACTGACCTCAACAAGGTCTCGGCCAACGTCAACAAGGTCTCAGCCGACCTCAACAGAACTTTAGCTAACCTCAATAAGGTCTCGATCGACCTCAGTAGAACTTCAACTAACTTCAGCAAAACTTCGATCGACTTCAGTAGAACTTTGACTGACCTCAATAAAATCTCAGTCGACCGGCCTCAACCAAGCTTCGATCAAACTCGACGATACTTAGTCGATCTCAACAGAACTTAAGTATTCGCACAAGCCTTGTATTCCTCCACGACTTCATGATCTTTACGAAGGCATATCTCTCCTTGACTCGATGATCTTCATGAAGACACACTCCTCTATGCTTCACGAAGACACACCCCTCTATGACTCCATGATTTCCACGAAGACACACCTCTTCACGACTCTACAAAGACATATCCCACGATCCATCCATGATCTCCTTCAAGAAGCCATGTATTCAGCCACGTGGGATTTTTCCAAAAGAGTAGGCTCTCCTTTTCCTATATAAGGCCAGAAGAAGAGGGGGTGCCAGGATCAAATACATTTAAAACTTTCTTCTCTTGTTTTTTCTCAACATCTTCTTCAGCTTTTGACTTAAGCGTCGGAGGGATTTGACCGGGATAACTATCGGCTCTCTTCTAACTTATTTCTAGTCTTAGCAGATCAGCCCACTTCAGGCGATCGCAGCGGCGAAGCCAGACCATCATAGATTTATCTGACCATTAAATTCGAGTTGGTATTCTTGAAAGAATGATCTATTTTATTCCTTGATTTTGGACTGAATCATCCAGATTAATAGATAATCAACCTATTGATCCAATTATAAGCATGAGCTATATTAGAGCCAAATCAAGTCCATCGGGTCTAACATCAATCATAGTTTCAGATTTTGTGCATACCACCAATTTTCAAATACAACGACAGAAAGGTCGGGTGGAGTTGACAATGTTATTGTTAACTCTATATCAATTTAAGTAACTCCATACACAAAGGGGATATTAACCCATTCACTGAGTAGCTTGAATTATATCCGTACGCCTCGACTCACTCAAGAGGATTTAACATTTGTGACCTTTAGTATTAAAGGGTTAGAATTATTTCCTTCCATTATATTCAAATATAAATTTTAAAATACTAATAATTATTTAATAGCAAAAAATCTATGATAAAATTAATACCTAAATAAAAATTTAAAATAAAATTCAATTCAATGTGAAAAGATGTTTTGTCCGAGTGATGATATGCTTATAATGTTGGCAACAATCAAAGCTAACGAGGATTAGTGAGTAAATTACTATAAAATAAATATCAAAATTAAAGAGATCAGTAAGAAAATTAAAAATATATATATGAATTTAGAGAATATGAGTATGGAGACTGAGAGTTCTTTTGAGGAGGCAAGATCGGTGAGATTGAGTTAAAAGGGGTATTTATTATAAAATTTCAAGTTTTTCAATATTAATTTGGTAATTATAAGCTAGAGTTAACCAAAATATGCTTCTTTTAAAATTAAAAAAAAATTGAAAAAAGAATTTTAGCCTTCGTGGGAGTATAATAGTTAAAACTACCCCTAAAATTCCATTTGGTGCAAAATCGTCTCAGTACCCAAGTTATGCCCTACCTAGCCCTAGCCCATGAGTTGAATCACTCCTATGCAACTTGACCCGTTGACCAACTTAGGCTCAACATGACATGATCCAAACTTTATCAGATCGCATGAGACATGACCTATACCGAGCCAAATCCAATTTGGTCACAAATGGGCTAACCCGACCTACACCTCTAGGCCAACCTTGTCGGACCTATTATCAACTATGGTAGGTG
The DNA here is from genome assembly GCA_037177395.1 of Alpinia galanga. Lineage (NCBI taxonomy): Eukaryota > Viridiplantae > Streptophyta > Magnoliopsida > Zingiberales > Zingiberaceae > Alpinia > Alpinia galanga. Next base: position 7,442 of record JBAMHZ010439903.1, on the reverse strand, counting down.
TCAATTTTTTCTAAAAATAATTTAAAAAAAATAAAAAGTATATTTTTAAAATATACATAAGTTATTGTTACAACTTTTACTAAACAAAATAAAATAAATATTTTATGTTTTTAATTCACACTCGACCTTTTAGCCTTATAGGGGATGCATACCTTTCTTTATACGGATAAAGGATGAAGGATCAAGATCAATGTACAGGTTACATGGTCAGTGATATTCAAGGTTTGGTTGGTTTTGTTCTTTCACTAGTTGATTATTCAACATAAAAGTTAGATGTTGAATATCCACCTTTATCTTATAGGTGGTCCTTCGCATCCAACCAATCCATCCATGATGCATATGCACGTTTTCAAGATATATTAAATTATCACTCCAAATGGTATCTTTTTTGCCAGCTTAACACATTTAATTTTTGTAATGTTTAATGAACCTCTCTAGAAGATAATAAAAATTAAGCTCGTTTGACAGTGAGTTTTATTTTATTTATTGGTTTTTTAATAAGTGATTGAATTCGGTAGAGGTTTATGTTAAAAAGTCACGCCCTTATTGGTATTGGATCAAAAAATAAAACTTTAATTGATTGCTTTGCCAAGGATTTCGATCAGGTTTGCCTCAATGACTTGTATATGGATAAGCCTTGCGAGAGATTAGTTGAATGCATTTGAAACTCGAGGAACTTGACTTGGGGTATTGGCTTGATGGCTCTCAAGGTTTATTGGAAACTACAGAAGAATGGTATAAGATATACGAGGAATTGCAAAATGAAGAGCATCGAGGTAATAGCTTTGGTGATAATTAAAGAGACGAACTATATAAGTAAATAAATGTTGAAAAAGTAAATAAAAAATGAACTCTAATGTGTATGAGAATTTAATCTCACATTGGATAAATTATAACAACAAAGTTGATTTATAATGTATTACATCTTTTAGTATTGTAAACATGTATAAATGAAAGTGCAAATCCATAGTCCGAATTATATTAAACTCAATCGATTCGTGTACAAGTGTGACTATAACTTTTAGTGTTTTGAATATGTATGGATGGAGATACTCTTTCACACACGTCCCTAGAGGATGCAAATTCATAATTTAATAGACATCAACCAAAGTAATAGATTTATTTCAGTTTATAATATATTTCTTAATTTTAAAAATTTATAGCATTACTCTTTTTCCCGAGTTACCTAAGTTTTTCTGTATGATTCTTACAAGGAAAATGACATTATTATTAATGTTAGTACCAAAGTCCTTTGTTTGAGGAACAATTGTCACTTTGTTCAAATCATCTTTTTTAGGATTAAAATGTTACCTCCGTAAGCTTCCCACACATTTCATCTGTCCTAATAATTTGATTAACCTAGTAAGAAACAAACTGAACTAAAAGACTTCACGCCCAAAAGTCAAAATTTCATATCTATATATATATATATAAAAGCATTATTGGAAAGAGACTTAACTCATCCTAAACAGAAAAGTCTTGTGTGGACAAAACCAATTCTGAACTCATTCTCTGGTATTCAAGTGAGATAACACCTACACAATTATATTTCCTAATGATGAGAAGCATACAAAGAGGAGGATGCTTACGGTCATGAAGCTGCATGGGTAAGCACAATTCTCAAGAACTCAAAGTTCTTATTGGAGCACAATCCTTTCGGAACTACTGGTCCAAAAGTTAATATATATATATAACCATTGACATTCAAATGCCCACAGTAAGTTTTGGAAGCCAAAGAAATATATTTGACATATGGAAAGGAAAAACAGAGGAAAACTTCCCGTGCTTACATCACCATGCCACCATCAACGGTAAATACCTGCAATAGGTCGCAGCCAGTAAATATATGCAAGTGTAGAAATGGAGCCCTAAAGAAATAGCAGATGTTAATGATGAATGATTAAGGGTGCTGTTGAAGTTGAAGAGCAAGTTATAATCTTTAAGGATCAATTGAGGCTGCCCTCTTCAAAAGTCAAGTGCACTTTTCTCCTAGCAAGCGTGAATAGAAGATTGAATTCTACTTCACTAGTCCACTAGTAATGGGTTTCATTAAGCAGACTCAAAGTAAACAAATTCGTAGATAAAAAATTTTCAATCCATAATGTGAAACCATAATTAACTAGCCCTTTGTGATTTTCACCTTTTTTTTTAATGAGAGATTTTAAAAAGGGAAATAACAGTTCATTATTCATACTATGATGTTACTTTTTCAAAGAATTTTAAAGATAAAAGGTAAGCGCTGGTTAGAAGATCACAATCCTCTTCTTATGAACCTCTCCATATTACCTGCCCAGTAATGTAACTCGATGCAGGGCTAAGGGCCAAGAATTCCACAAGGCCTGCAACTTCTTCCGGTCGCCCATACCTCCCTGAAAAGAATATCAAATAGTAAACACACTCTTTTTTTGGTCTCACAGACATGCAGAAACCATTCTGTATTTCTGTATTTAAATCTAGCAAGTGTATTTTCCATACTTGTAAAAAAAAGGCAATATGATAGATCAACCGAGTTATGCTATATCCGAGGAATGAATATTTCAAAGCATGCATACCCATTGGAATAGTTCCCAAAATTTTTTTCTCTATATCTTCTCCTAGTTTGGCTGTCATATCAGATGCAATGAACCCCGGCGCAACAGCATTCACCTGTTAATTATCACCAAGTTAGAATGCACCTGATAATTCTAACTAACATAATTCAAGCATGAAACTTTAAAAGTTATGGATTTTGCATTGGCTACTTCAAGTTTCATAACACATATTTCCATACAAAGTTTTTGAACTTGCATTTGCAAATCTGACACTTTAATTAAGATAAATTTCAACTGATAATGATATATTAAGTAGTAAAAAAATTAAATTTCTATATCCATTAGGGAAAAAAAACTTAAGCATTTAATATAATATTTTATATTTAAAGATCTAACTGATATTAGATCTTTAATATGATATATGAAAATCATGGAAGTGGAATCTAAGTGTGCTATACAAGGATTTATACAAAATCGAAGGAATTTTCATTTTTGCCCATATGGATTTATTGCTTTTACAAAATTTCCCCCCTTCGTTTCATAATCCTTATCTTATTTTGCCTCCTACAGTTTCATCATCAAAATGCTCGCTGCACTGTTAAGGGTAACCGAGGGGACATTTGCTTATCACATACAACAAGCACAATCAAGCATGTGAACACTTCTTGCTAGGTGAAACGGGTTTTGAACAACCATCTTCCACAATGCTTTTGTGCTTGAGTTGGGGTCATTGAATGACGACCCAAAAAGCAGCACATATGCTTGATTGGATTCACCCTGATCTAATAACTATAAAACTTCAATAGCTAGACCAAAGTAGCATCCGCATTTAACCTTGCACTTTGGGGCCAACTGTGACCTCATTGAGTATCCTTGGATCTCAGGGGATGATTTGAACCTTTCTGCTGCCGCTGCTGCAATCCATCCCTTCATTATCAGGGCAAATAAATTTTGGTGTCATCAAAGGAAACAATGCTTCCTTCCAAGAGCAATGGATGCAATTTTATATTATGTGGGCACCTCAAGCATTGGGACAAAGCCAAACACTTTAGTGGCTACAGAGGAGTCGTGTGTGTAATTCAGGCCACAAAAAGAGGAACAATTGAGATGAGCCACAAAGCCACATTGAAGTGGAGTAGCAACAGAGGCAAGAGCTGAACCAGAAATACCCCCTTTGTTAGTATTAACAATGGAAGCATCTAAATAATCGATTCTTCCTACCATATTGATTCATGTTGAAAACTATGTTATCTATGTTACAGGGTGATATATGCAATCAAACTTTTGACCTCAAACATTAAATTTCTTAATTAGTTACTATACATGGTAAAAGCACCATTAGATATACATTAAGTTGCAGTTAGGGAATCAACAAAGAGAATACTTACATTGATATTTCTGCTCGCATATTCTTTTGCAACTGTCTTGGTGAGACCAATCACTCCTGCCTTTGCAGCACTGTAATTAGCTTGGCCTACGTTACCCACTAAACCAACAACAGATGCTATGTTGATGATCCTTCCCTGCTCAATTGTATGATATTTCAATATCTTGAGAAAAAAACTAAAACATAAATATGCTGCAGCAACAAGACTAAAATTTACATCTACAGAAACCTTCTGTGCAAATTACCCCTCTAAACAAAGACTATGTGTTCTATTAGAATTTGGAATATTACTATTCGTTTGACTCAATCATTTTAAACATTTTCCCAAAATTTTTTGTTAGTTCCCTTGTGATTAAGGTTAATCATTTTGATATTTGACAAAGGATAAAGTTATCAGTTTGTATTTAATGTTGGTGCATTAAATCTACAGTTTAGTTATGCTGATTGGATTTGGTAATTGGACTCTGAGACAGATATCTCCAAATCAAGTGCAATTGAGTATAAGCAGCATGGATTGAGTGGACTGAGGGGCAAATAGCCCGGATCAAAAGGACTCAAGGATAGGTGACCTGGATCAAGGATGTGCTCAAAGGACTCAAGGACAGGTAGCCCAGATCAAGGAGGAGTTGAACATTTGAACCTACCTGAATTGTGATTATATGAACGTAAATGTTGAATTTATTTCAGGTAGTGGCGAGTTTTTAAAATGGTGTATCAAGACCTAGTGTCTAAGGGCTCTAGAGTGGACTGCGAGGTTTAAGGTCACCTTTTGGTTATCTTTAGTTGACCAAGCCTTTGGTTGACCAAGGCATTTTGCTTGGTTGACCTAACTTGAAAAACCAATTTCCAACAGCTAGTTTGGTTGCTTTAATTGATCAAAGTGGAACTTTTGGTTAACCAACTTCCAACATCTAGTTTGGTTGCTTTAGTTGACCAAAGAGGAACCTTTGGTTATGCATTAGAGCCTTGGTTTACAAGGCTTTGTGGTTACTTTGGACACTACATCTTGGATACATCAAACTCGATTATGCACTTATTTATATTCAAAGTTTAAAGCAACCAAGGAGCTCATTCTCATCAATTGAAGATCTCACCCTTAACCCAAGAAGCTCTCTTATATCTTCTTGACTTGAGAATTTAGAGGATAATTTATTCACCCTCGTCTAGCCAATCTTTCTTATCCTTTATATTAACATTGTTAATTTTGATTTATGTTTTTGCATACATTTTTTGTATTGCTCCAGCTACCACAATTATATTGTCTATGGTTTAAAATATCATCCTGTGTCGGACGCCCACTTGAAATGTATTGTTCCGATAAATGACCAAAACTGAATATTATAAATATTGTTCTAATAAAATATCATGATGTATCCTATCTCGTAGGCCAAGTGGAAGTATGTTAGATCTGAGAGATGTCCAAAAGCAATCACCTTAGATGCTTTATTAATAAATTTACTATTTGGATGTGCATTTATTGTATATGTGATTTGATCTTAATCATTTACTGAAATCCACAATACAATTCATAACATGAGAGATATTATGACTGGATCACAATTAGTGAGTATCTCATCATGTATAATTATATAAGTATTGAAAGAATCTCTAGTCAATGAATTGATGAGATTGGACATCATCGATTCTGTGAGACTAGTGTATGTTATACTTCTTAGTTTATCCAAGCATTTGGTACTCACTGAATGGAAATATAGGGATGTTAAAATTGAATATTTGGATGCTAGTTAGGGTAATTAATTCATTGGAGTGACCAAAATTGAATATTATAAATATTGTTCTAATAAAATATCGTACAATGACATGACAGGTGATGTATCTATCTTGTAGTGCCAATCATGATGATAAGTATCGCACCATACTGACGTTCGAAACGGCTTGACACACTACAAAACACTTCAAGAAGAATTAATAATGCCTATTATTCTTTTGTACCTTGTATTCATACAATACAATGTCAACTCTATACCATTTGAGATAGAACATAAAGTTCAAAGTCAAGGAGACAAAGATCAAAATTAGGTATATAGTTGTGTTATCTTCTTTTTTAGCTCATTCCTCTCCAATTCTCTACAAACACCACACGATGAATTATGAAATTATATCATTTCAGTCAGAGTCTAAAACTTTGGCACTGTTTGAAATTTTGAACCTTAAAATATCACAAGACACATTTGCTACTAATCTTAATTTGACTTGTGTTTGATCAAAAACTTCGCATCATCTATTCATCCCATCAACCTAAACCATCAACAATTTCAGCACCATTATTCAATGGTGTTTAGTATATCAAATACTTGATTGATCTTGGTAGGATTTGAACCAAAGGGGCACAGTTGATCTTAGCTAGTGCTAAGGATCAACAAAGTAAAATAACAATCCCATCAAATGATTTCTCGTTCTTGCTTTCCCTCTAAAAAATCATAAACACATAGTTATAAATCCTCCAGGTTAAATACCATTTTATGATTTGGTTAATTAGTGACCAACTGCAAAAAAAAATATATAAAGAGAATACCTTTAACTTCTTCTTCATAATTTTTGCTGCTGCCTGCAGGAAAAATGTCATCATGGTGAAATAAGTATTCATCATAAAAGAATGCAAGATAATAAGATATGAAAATGCATGCCTGAGTGCAAAGGAAGACACCAGTAAGATTCAGGTCAATGACTTCCTGCCATTGTGATTTTTTCATTCTCATCAGCAGTGTATCACGTGTAATACCTGAAAACATTTGGTCTCCGTTAGCTCACATTACAACATAACAAAATGAAAATAAGTACAATTCCAAAATACCTGCATTGTTAACTAAAATGTCAATTGTTCCCCAAGCATCCACGGCCTAAAAAATTGCACATGCAATAAATAAGTCAAAGATGAAATTGAAATAAGCCAGATCTATGCAATCTTTATTACTAACAGTTTTGATCATGGATTCCACATCCTCTTCTTTTGAAACATCGCCTCCATAAGTGAGAGCTTGACCTCCAGAAGCCTCAATCTGCATAAATCATTTTAACTCATTGTCTACGATTTGTCAAAATAGAAAATAATGCAAAAGAACAAATTGACATGATTTTTTACAAAATGCCATAAAACTAGGCCACTTGAAGGTTTACAAAGATTGTTTTTAAGCGACAGTCTAATAATTATACAATTCCCTAATCACAGAAAGAAGTGATGCATTCACGAGGTAAGAATTTCCGATGGACTCAACTATTATATTTTACAGATCGTATTGATCTATAGTTACCAGTTAATATTTCGTACCTGATAAACCAAATACAACAACAACAACCAAACATTATCCCACTAGGTGGGGTCAACTATATGGATCATTTTACGTCATTGGGCTCTATCTCTCACTATATCATCATCTATACAACAACAACAACAACCAAGCCTTATCCCACTGATTGGGGTCGGCTATATGGATCCTTCTACGTCATTGAGCTCTATCTCCCACTATATCATCATCTATATTTAAATAAATTTTATCTTGTTT
>JBAMHZ010439892.1:0-10196 GCA_037177395.1 Alpinia galanga | reverse complement strand
AGACCATACGGTCCTTAATATTTTTGTCATATTTGGATTAAGCCTTGCTCAATATTTGACTAGACAAAAGATGTGTTATTATACATCGAAACCTTAGAGACTAATTGTACCAACATCATTACCATATCCTTGTCTTGTTATATTATTTATATCAAGTTTAAAATTTTTTTATTATACTCATGAGCATGTCAAAAAATTCTTTTTGTGATGTATCATCTACTTTTAAAAATTCTATAAAATACTCTTTTATTTTGATTAGATTTATTAAAATATTTACATTGAGATATTTGTTCTTGATAATTTATATGTGGGTACAATAAAGTATAACTAAAAATTATTTTATTATTTTGTTTTTTAATTATGATACTTTGATTTTTAATCCTAATATATTTATTAATTCATTTTGTATACTATGGTCACGACAATGATTATAAATTTCACCAAAGATCAAATATTATAATCATTTAAATCAAACTTAAAAAATTTCTATTGGTGTTTTGATAAATCTCGTCATTTGTATCATCAAATTTTGAATTATTTTTTTGTAAGATTTTTAATTACAATAATAATTCTTATTAGAAGAATGCTCTTTTTCCTTATTTATATTTTCTTGTAAATTTTGATTAATGATTTTATTTTTAAATAATCTTATTTTAACATCAAATCAAATATTTATATTTATAATATTTTCATATTTTTAAAGTTGACATTAAGACATTTTTTATTTACTAATTAAATTGTAATTGATTTTTTACTAAATAATTTACAATAAAAAAAATATTTTATTTAATTCTTTTGAATATACTAATCATCTCCTATTAAAATTTTCTCTATTTGATAATTTTCAAATGTAATGAATCATAAAAAAGTATCTAGAATTTTTATCATTTAAAAAACATAAATTAGTTTCTCTAGACTTTTTTCAATTAATAAATCTATTAAATTTATATTTTTGTTTTTTCATTGTATGCATCATGTGTGTGTATGTATTTTGAACAATAGTTTTATCAAAATCATTAAAAAATTTATCTTCCTGATTTATTAATTCATTTCTTTTAAATTACTATTATTTTATTCATTATATTAATATTGGTAAATTAGATGTGTGATTATTAGCAAGTTCTTAATAGATTTTTTAAAATCTCAATTAAATATTATCTTCTAAAAATTCAATTATTTTTGTTTAAATTTTTAATTTTGATTTTTAGTATTAGTGTAGCTTTTTGAGATTGAATAATTTTTTTATTTTTCTTTTTTCATTTGTTTTTGCATACTTAGAATCATATTTTTTTTAACTGACATATTTATATTCAAGTAGTAAAAAATATAAGTCCTTAATATTTTATCCAAATAAAAATATTTAAAATATAAAAAAATCAAACTTGTTTCAAATAATAAAAATAGGTCTCTAATATTTTTACGTCTTGTATTTCAATTTGATGATACTTTAAATTTTGATACTGTTATCTGCACAAATATTAATTTTTATTTAGATCAATTAAAATGAGCATCTAGAAGAATAGTTTGTTCAAATTAAAAAAAAATCATGTAAAAATTAAAATTTAATTAATTTAGTTGAATAAAAAAAAGAAAGAAAAACACATTTTAGTTTAATCAATTTAGCTCTCTGAATATTTTACCGTTTAAAAAAAAAATTTCCGTGTCCTGCCAGTTACAACTCTTGTCCCGTTGCTATCTACGAATTGACCCAATTGGTTGCATGGCCTCTACGCCCGTCCACCACTACGATTGCGAAGCCCCCTTGGCCGCTGTTGCAGCCTCCCTTCTCCATTGTTGCGCCTCTTCCGGCGGCAGCGCCACCCTTCGCAAGACTCGCCAGCTTCACGCTCTCATCCTCATCGCATTGCCCTGCGCCTCCCCTCCCTTCCTCTTCAACAACATCCTCTCCCTCTACGCTAAATGCGGCGCCCTTGGTCACGCCCGCAAGGTCTTCGATGCAATGTCTGCCCGAAACCTTGTCTCTTACAACGCCATGATCGCCGCTTACTCATACTGGAGGTGCCTCGCTGGCGCTCAGTCCGCCCTCCGACTCTTCCGCGAGCTGTGCCTCGTCGGCTTGGGGCCCAGCGCTTCCACGCTCTCCAGCCTCGTCCGAGCTTCTGCGTCCTTTCAAGAACCGCTGCTTGGTCGCAGCCTGCACTCCAAAGTCGTCAGGTATGGTTTCCCCAACAATGTGCGCGTTCAAACTGCGCTTCTCGGGATGTACTCCGACAACGGAAGTCATGAAGCTGTCGAGAATATCTTCTGGGAAATGAGCGAGAAGGATGTTGTCGCTTGGAATTCGATAGTCCTCAGCAATGTCGAGAATGGTAGTATCGAGCATGGCTTCCGGCATTTCTGCCAAATGATCCGGACTGGCTTAATGCCTAATAATTCCACATTTTCCATAATTCTAAATGCTTGCGGTAAACTGGAGGACGGCAAAAGAGGGCGCATTGTCCATGCACTGATGTTAAAATCAGATATCAAGCCTGATATTCAGTTGCAGAATGCATTGGTCAACATGTATTCTTGCTGTGGAGACATGTCATCTTCTTCATTGGTTTTTGACAATATGGAGAAGCCAGACTTGGTCTCGTGGAATTCCCTCATTGCTGGTTATTCTCATTCTGGTGAAGGCGAGAAAGCCATGAAAGTTTTCATCGAGTTAAAGGATGTGTCTTCTTCTTACAGAGGATCATACCTAGATGACTATTCCTTTGCTGCAGTTATTTATGCTACTGCTACTTTACCTTCTGTATGTTACGGGAGGCCTCTTCATGCCCAAATTATAAAATCAGGGTTGAATTTAAGCATATTTGTAGCAAACACCCTGATCTATATGTATTTCACAAATGGTGATTCTGACTCTGCTCAGAGGTTGTTTAATTCCATATTGATTAAAGATGCAATACTTTGGGGTGAAATGATCATTGGCCTTTCAAAATTGGGTGAAGGTGAGCTAGCTATGCGATATTTTTATTTAATGCTAGACACAGGACATAAAGTTGATGACTTTTCTCTCAGCAGTGCATTGAGAACATGTGCTGATCTTATAGTACTGAATCAAGGGGAAATGATCCATTCTCTGGTGGTGAAATCTGGGTATGAAGCAAACATCTGTGTCAGTATGAGTTTGATTGACATGTATGCAAAAAATGGTATTCTTCAAGGAGCTGACTCTATCTTTTGTAGAATAGAGAATCCTGATTTACAATGCTGGAATTCAATGGTTGGAGGTTATGGTAACATTGGAAACTCTGAGCAGGCATTTAAGATGTTCAATTTGATGGTAAGGAAAGGGCTGCAACCTGATCACGTGACTTACCTTTCTCTGGTTTCTACATGTAGTCATTCAAGCTTAGTGGAGAGAGGAAGATTCTACTGGTTTTGCATGTTGGCAGATGGTATAGTTCCAGGGTGTAAGCACTATGCTTGGATGGTAAATTTAATAAGTCGATCCGGACTATTGCAAGAAGCCAAGCAGTTCATCTTGGGATCACCTTTTGCTGAGTCATCTGAACTATGGAGAATCTTATTGTGTTCATGCATTATTTTCAGAAATTTGGAAATTGGTGCACATGCTGCAGAACAAGCTCTAATCATAGAACCCAAGGACACTACCACCTATATAATGCTTTCAAATCTTTATGCTTCTGTTGGGAAATGGGATGTTGTTAAAGGAATTAGGAAGAAGGTCACAGGAGTAATGTTAGTTAAGGAACCCGACTTAAGCTGGATTGAGAGAAAAGATGTTGTGCATGTATTTTTTACTGATGATGAATTTCATGAGCATATTGATGAGTGCAGAAATGAATTACTTAGATTACTGGGTAATTTATTGGGAATTTGCAGCTCTAACTGATATCTTAAAGAAAAATGGCCTTGTTTGCTAGCATGCTTGTGTGTATGATTTGCTTGCCTTAACTTTTAGGATGAGCTGGTTCAATCTGAGTTGTGAGCAGGAAGGGCTGACATTGATGTTGTCCAGGCCATCCAACAATGGTTTATTCACCTGTTTTTGCTTAACCGACAAGGTTCCATTTAAGATGATTTTGTTAAAGAAGATAAAACTTCAATCCCACTATCCTCCATTTCCTTCTTTGGAGTGAGGTAGTCACTCGTTAGCTATCAATTACCATAAGGTAATAGAACCAAATGCTGGCCTTTCTTAAATAGATACATCTAAATGTCACCAAGGTCCCTTCTTTTCATTCATTGTATTCTTTTTTCATGTCAGACAGATGCTAGCCAAACTTTTTGTTTTGCCTAAATAGGATTAATCTCCTGATTGTTGATCTGATTCTGCTGCATTGAAGATGGTCTTAAGTTCACTTTTCTGGCAACTTTGTCTGTTTTACATGCTAAGTTGAATCTGACATCATGCTTCTGCTTTTTCTCCTAGAATCTTTTTCTGTGTTAAGTTGGTTCTCACACTTCTCTATGCTCCCGCTTGTTTTCTACTGTGTTTTCTGTTGTCAACTGAATTTACCCTTGATTTTGACTTTATGAATAAAGTTGGTGACGTTTAGGATATCCCAAGTCCTTTTCTGGATCCTTTTATATAGCAGTCACCACTCAAAGTCTGCAATGAAGGAATGCTTGATCAAAAAAGACATTAACCGAAGGAAATGGAATCATTGCATAAAGAATAACACGAAGGAGGTGAGGAATATACATTTTGGGTGTAAGTTCTATTGCAACATGAGTGTCCTGTTTCTGTTTAAGAGGATTCATCTGTCGTAGTACACTAAATGACATGTTAAAATAAACTATATAGTATGCACAATGCACTACTTTTTCATTTTAGATGCTATATATCCACCATGCCCTAATGCTAGTCAATAGAGTTGATACCTTATTATGCATATTTTAGGGTGCCTTTGGTTTGTTTGTTAGGAAATTTCCTAATGGAGATGATATCTCATGTAATTTGGACTTTCCTGCTGATGTAAATAAAATACACCACTTTAAAATATATCAATTTATTAAAATAAATCAATACAAGGCCTAAAATATTGTATTATTCTACTTCTACATTTACTATTCCTAGTATATCTAGTTTGCTTGTCTCCATGAACCATGATATTCCAAAAGCCTGCATTATATCATCCTCTTCATTCAAGAAATAATACATTTTCTATTCACATAATCTCTCATCTCTTGTGGGTTTTCAGCAAGGGACACAGTCTTTCATGAGAACATTGATTTCTCATTGATTAATATATACAATTCTATTTCCCAACTCTACATAAACTCATTAACTAAGACATACAACTCTTCTCACATCTATAAAGCAATATCACAACTCAATCTTATTCATAGTCTTGGATCCACTCATCTCTCCTCACCCCCCATGTTCTTCCACCGATTGTTGATAGTACTTCCCTTAATCATCTTCATTGTCCTTAATTCTTTTATATTACTTTTGTCTAATTTCTTCTTTTAGCCCTTATTCCCTTAAACGAAAATAATAAACAAAATCTTTGTGCTACTCTATTCTCATTTCCATGCTATCAATCTACCTCTCACTATCCCTGCCCATGTCTACATATGCCCCTTCCCCATATTCTTCAACCCTAAAATCTCCATCCCGCTTTTTTTCTTCGACCATATCATCTCCAGTTTCCAACTTCAGCACGATTTGGTACTAGAACCATACTGTTGGAGCAATATTATATACCTGGGCCATCAATGCATCCTTATTGGTTGTAGTTTATTCATCTCAATTATATTTCATTATATAATTGTAATTGATATTAGTTGGATAGTTGTTGTGAAGTAGAGCATGGTAATAAGAATGAGTTTATTTTATGAGAATTAGACTGAATTTATAGGAATTAGGAAACAAATTGTTAACTTTTTTTAGTGTGTACATCTAATACTTTTTGCCAACAATGATACAGAGAAGCTTTGCTTTTTTCTCTTCCAAGAAAATCTAGGCGCTCTTCTATGAATGAATCCAAGAAGATATTGCCTTCTCTCCTGTACTAATGGACACTAATCATACCCATAAATCTAATATATTTAAGGAGATCCGTGTGAAAAGTATGACTGTCATATTGCATGCTGTTGAATGAAGAAATCACGTAGTGCATTACCATGTATAAGTTTGATAAAAATTTTACTAGTTGTTGCAGAAAGTAGTGTCTTTTGAAATGAAAGCTTCACATGTTCTGAAGATTCTTAGAGATGTATTTGATAAGATATCGGGAAATTAATGGAATTTTATTTAGCTTCTTGAATTGATACTTTTCAGTTTCCAGCACTTTTGATTATTTGTTGTAAATTTGTTTAGTTGATAACACTGATATTTTCAGGTTAAAATTATATGAAGTGTAGCTGCAAATTGCTGATGTAGGTGATAAACTGGAGTCAAATGATATTCAACAGTGCAGCAATATGTTGTTCATTGTCTGCCAAAACCATATATAGAAGATTACTAGGGTTCTTCTCACGGAGAAAACATGCTACCTTCTTTGTCTCTTCAAGAGTTGAAAACATTCTCTAAGCTATATCCCAGGGAGCAGAGTGAGCTTGAAAGTGATGGGAGTTTAGAACATGTAAATCCTCTTTATGCTCTTCAGAGGGATGACATTGGAGCAAGCTTTTCAAAGGAATAGTCTTCTCCAACAACTCCAACCAAACAGAAAAATTGGATAAAGGCAATCCTAGGGGTTGTTGCACTTTTATTATTGTTCTCATTAATCTTTCTAGGTTCATGATTCTTCTATCCTCATTTGCCACATGAATCATCTGATTATTATGTTATACTTGATTGTGGTAGTACTGGTACACGTGTAAGTCTACAAGTGGTCCATTGATCAAAAGAAAGGAAATTTGTCTATTGCATTGAGATCATTACTTGAAGGCCCTCAGAGGAATACTAGGACACAGTTCGTGCATGCTTATCAGATGGAGACAGAGCTTGATTTTGATAAACTTGCTTATAGTGAATCTGCCTTAAAAGCTGTGTCGCTTCCACTTATACAGTGGGCTGAGAAACAAATACCAAATCATGCTCACAAAGATACATCTGTTTTTTATATGCTACAGCTGGAGTTCCTAGATTACCTAGTTCTGATTTAGAGTGGCTTCTGACAAGGCCTGGGCAATTTTGAAGAACTTATCATCTTTTTTTTTTGCAGAAGAGACTGGATTAAGATTATAGCTGGCATGGAAGAAGCATATTATGGTGGATAACTCTCAACCATCATATGGGTCTATTGGGTTTTTTCCATCTAGAAAAGCATATGGTTCACTTGATCTAGGTGGTTCAACCTTGCAAGTTACTTTTGAGATGGATACCCCCACACATGATGACACAAGTGTAAGTTTGAGAATTGCTTCCTCTAGTCATCCTCTCAGTGTTTATTCTCTGGCAGGTTATGGGTTGAATGATGCATTTGACGAGTCCGTGGCCCATCTTTTCAAAAAACTCGTGAATTCAAAACCTGATTCTAACCGTAAGTTCCTTCTTAAACATCCTTGCTTGAATACCGACTATAGGGAGGAGCACACATGTTCTCTCTGCATGACAGTTAACACAGAAGGAAGCCCTTTAGTTGGAGGGAAAACCATGAGCATAAAGAACATTGGTACAGTTGTAGAACTGCTTGGTGCTTCTCTATGGAAAAAATGTAGTGCTCTTGCAAATCAGTCTGCATGGTGTAATTTGCATTCTCGTTTGCATTCTGGAATTGATTGCAAACTTAAGCCCTATGCTCTCACTGATAGTCTACCACAGCCACATGGAAAGTTCAACCGTGTCAGGCTTCTTTGTTGTTTTTAACTTGTCTTATAAGGCTTCTCTTGATGATGTATTGAAATGGGCTAGGAATTTTCTAGGAAAAAAAAAGAAAAAAAGAAACAATGTTGCACCTCAACCTTTTACAGAACAATATTACTTTAGGGCTCCTTATATTACATCCCTTTGGGAGATGGTTTACACATTAAAGATAAGCAGGTGGTTGTTGGTGCTGGAAGCATCACCTGGATTCTAGGGGTTGCTTTAATAGAGGCTGGGCAAGAATTGTCCAAGAGGGCTGAATTGCAAAGCTACAAACTAATGCACAGTGACATACAACCAGCTATTCTTGTTGTAATGAGTTTGATCTCACTTATACTACTTTGTTGTGCACTATCATGTGTAAGCAATTAGCTGCCACAATTTTTCCAAAGATTATAGATTTCACTTTTCCGGCATAAATATGGAACAAACTCTGGTTTCAATTTCCCTTCTCCTTTCAGATTAAGGTGGAGTCCAGCTATATCAGGTCAGCTCTTCACTTTTGATAGTTTTGGTCTTTTCACATTTTTATTTTTTTATTTGTTGACCTGAGGTGTGATATTTATTCTGATTTATTGTTTATATTTATTTTACTTTTGATAGTTTTGGTCCTCTCGCATTCTTTGATTTTTTGTTGATCTGTGGTATGATATTTGTTCTCATTTATTGATTATATTCAAAACAAAGTGGTGTTATAAGTTATTAAATATTTAAAATTGTCAAGACTTAATTGTTGTATGTGGGTATAATCACATTAATCCACACTAGTTGATAGTATTTTTAATCCAGCAACACCCAAGTCCAAAAAGCTTGGCCAATGTGTAATCTAGATCAAACAAGAAGTTAATTCACTAAACAACATGGGGTTTTCTTTCTAGAATTTTTTTTTCTGCTCCTTTCCCTTAATTTATCTACTTTTTCAAAACGCCCCATACATTTTCAAAATTGTCATTTCACCTAAAATCTCAATTTTAAAATCCTTATCAAAATGTGCCCCCTCCTCTGAGCATTTTAGGCTAGCCAATTATGCATAGTGCACATGACAGAATATAACAAGCTAATTTGCAAAAAATTATGCCTTTCTAGTGGCGTTGACAAACTCAATATTCAAAGGTTTTTAGTTTAAAATCAGCTTGTGCCATTGCCATTGTAGATCAGCCGCATTTTCATCAAAATTAGTTTTTTTTTAAAAATCTTGACATGCCCTCCAGTGGTGTTAGCATGATCATAGTAGCCAAAATTGTGGATTTTTTTTACCGCCAACTAATTTTTAAATCAATTTGCGCCTTTAGAACCCTATACAAAAATGTTTCATCAAAATAAGTTGTTTTGAACAAACAAAATTTTGATGTCTCTTTGTTGGGATCAACAGATTTGAAGTGGTCAAAATCTTGAATTTTAGACCTTAAGTGAATTTTCAAATCAACTTATGCCATAAAAATTTCCACCCTAAGTTGATTTGCAAATAATCTTGCAAGAAATGTTTTATTACAAATATTTTTTTGGATGACAAAATATTGATATGGTTTTTAAGTGGTGCCGACAAACTCAAATTACTTAAGATCTTTAATTTTTCAACCAGAAGTTAATTTGTAAATCTTGTGGTATATTTTGTCATGTGCAATACTGACTGTCAAGTCCATTAACATTTAATAGAGGGGGTATTTCAATGTGTTTTGAAGTTTTGGTAAAATGGAGGAGATGATTTGAAAAAGTAAATTATAAACAACAATCAAATCTTATCCACTAAGTGGAATCGATTTAAATAAATTATAAGGGGCAAAATAAAAATTTCTCTTTTTTTTAAATAGAAAAGGAGATGTCATATTGAGGAGCCCACTCAAATAATTAGAGAAGAATGTGACAACGAGATAATAGTAGTGAATAATAAAGTGATTAGAGATTTGAAGACATTTTTTTAGTAAACTCAATAAGTCTCTCTTATTATTTACTCTTTACCTCAAATTAGTGGGGGTTTTTCACCACCAGGATGTTAGACTTTTATTTCATCACCTTCGTTAAGTGTCTTATCAGATTTGTTTTTCTATTTATGGGACTTTCTATTTTGTATAATAGGTTAGAAATCAATCAATATCTATGCAACAACTTGAGGTGTACTATTAATAGGTACAACAATAACCAACAATAACTAAGTCTTATCTCACTAGACAGACGAGATTGGCTAGGTGTTTTATTAATAGGTATAGTTCCATAGTTAAATATTTAATAATCTGTTATTATGTCAATTCCAAGGTTTAAAATCTCAATCCGAGTCGAGGTTTCAGTTTGCGACCGGAATGTTACAGTTTCGGTACTGTATCATACGTAATGATACTGTTTCGATAATTTGTAAATATAAAATATATAAATTAAAAGTAAAAAATTTAACTTTAATATTAAAAATAAA
>JBAMHZ010439872.1:0-10200 GCA_037177395.1 Alpinia galanga | reverse complement strand
CTTTTTACTCTCCCCCTCAATAATATCTCCCCCTTAATATTTGTTGAGGTTTTAAAAATAATTTACTTAACTTTTTATTGTCCCCCTTTTTCATATATCAAAATAGTATTGCTTTAAGAGTATTTTTTAAGTTTAAAACGTCGTACTTAAAGTTTCAAAAAATATTTTGAATTCAAAATAGTTAATATTTAAAAAGTTATTTTTCAAATGATAAAAATATAATGTTGTCACTACAAGAAAATTGGGACTGCATAACATTTAAAAGACAAAATTTTTTTTTTTAAAAAAAACGTTATCTTTTTTTTTATTACAATGTTTTTAGTAAAAACTGTTGTCTATATTTTTTATTTCTTATTAAAGACAACAAATAAGTGTTGTCTATTACTTTTTTTTTTTTTTTTGTCAAAGACAATGCTTTTCAAAAAACATTGTCTATAAGCAATATCTATTTTTTAACAAATATTATTTACATATCATAGTGCTTTCATGTGTGTATATACCTCTACATCTATTTTTATCTGCAACACTCCTCTCCAAAACCTTTCTTTGTGAAAAACCTAGCCTCCAAAATTTATCTCTGCCAAAGCTCATGTCCGCTAAAAGCTAGCCTTCAAAACTCTAAAAAACAAGAGCAAACAAAGGCAAAAAAACCCTAACCTGATCCTTTATTTCTTATCAGTCATGGGGTTTCATCCTGTTCTCCTCCGGGCATCGTGGGCAAGGCCCAGATCCTTGTCGCTACTGGAGAACCCACGCTTCCTGTGGTCCTTCTCGCTTTTTATGAAAACCTACCCTTTTCCCCATCCACTGTCCCGCTTAGTGCGAAGGCAACTCAGCGACTTCGTCGCCATGGCCAATTGCCACTGTTGCTGGCCCTGTCCCTCGGTCATTGCCTTTTCTTCTTCGTCCATCACAAATAGCTTCTCCCACCGCCAACCATTTTTTGATTGATAGTGGCGCTGCCTCCACCGCTGCCATGCTCATCCGCTTAGACATTCCTAAGGACCTCGCGAGGGTCAGTGTCGTGTCCTGGTCCTGGCACAAGTTCGGTGAGTTACTAGTTTACCACGATTTTTGATAGGCGGTGGATGAGTAAGATTGTTTTTTATCATTTTATTTCTAATTTTGATTTGTTACAGTGAGTTGAATTGAGGAGTTTCTATTTTAATTTTTTTTTGATATGTATGTTATTTAATTAGCGAAAAACTATGTATTGGTAAAGGGTGAGATACTTCTCATTTCACCCTTTGTTTACATTTCTAGATATCTAAGTGCATGAGGTGCACAATTTTGGTGGGGATGTCCGATTTGTTTCTATAGGATTCTTGCTTTTGCTAATTTTGTCTAATCCGTTCTATAGTTTTTTGTCAATACATTTCCATTTCAGGATGATGTTGTTCCTTCCTAGTGTTATAAACAAGGACATAGAGTTGGACTTCTACCCTATTTTCAGGCTTAAAATTTTCTATTTCTTCAGATTTTATTTCAGGAACAGTGTCCATAATAAAGCTTAACAAAGGGAAGAAAAACTGCTAGGAATACTGCAATTTGTGATTGTCTCTGGATTTAGGATTAGCGTGGAGTAGATATTGGGAGATTCTGTAACTATGTCACATTGTGTCTTTGTTTCTTTGAAGGAGGAGATACTAGATAGTGCTATAGCCAAGATACAGTTTAGAGTTTAGGCTGCTCCCATTTCAAGCTATTATAGCTTTTGCTTTCTTTTCCTCTGGCTACTAAGTGTTTCAGTTCACTAGGTTGTCTCTTGCTGTTGGCTGCCCATGGATTTAACTGAAAGGTTTACCTAAATCAAAACAACTTTTGGTTTTTTGGAAGTATTATACGAATGTAATTTTGTTATAGGCTTTAGCTAGAAATCTAAAGATCTTATTTCTTATGCTCTCAAATCAATTTTTTTAGTTTGTTATCTCTGTCAAATTCATTCTAGTGGGCAAAATCAAATGCTGGTTTGTTTATGCCATATGACATGACCTGTAGTTACTTAAATATTGGGAAAGGCAAAAAAAAATTGTCAATGGATAGTTCACTGATGGATTCTATCATATACTAAACTGAGCTCTATTTAAAATTCTCTGAAAGAGTTATATCAAGTGAGGGAAGCATTGTGAATACTTTGCATCTATGGAAATGAATTTGATTAGTAAATATTTTTGAATGTAAAACCTATTTATGCTTCTGCTTTTTATTTTACACCATAAAACCTTTCTGGCTTTCTGTTACCCCTTGTCTTCCTATATGTTTCTTGAAATTTAATCCTTTCATTGTGTGACACAATTTTGACAAGGAAATATATAACATTTTGGTAGTAATTTTCTTTTATTTGGTTCTAAAATTACAATTATAATTGTGTTCCATTATTGGACATAGTCTTAAGCTTTTTATGATAGAATATCATATATTTCATTGTTTGATTTTGAGGCAGCAGTTTGACATATATTGCAGTTGTTGAAAATGGTTTTGGCAAAAGGCTATGCTTAAGAATTTATCCTGACGTGCCAAAATTTTCTCAGATTGCTAAAGTAAGTAGTATTAGCAAGATTGCAGAAGTTGGTTGTAGTGCTGCTGCGGAATGGGAAAGTTTGGAGAGAGAGCATCGTGTCTATCTATACCTAAGTCATTGTCTGGGTTCTTCTAAATGTGAAAGGAATTGCATTTATCAGGCAATAAATGCTTCCAGCACTGATAACTATCCAGATGAGAGCATTGAGAATACACTAGAACCTCGTGAAATAATGGACCACAGGCCTTCTTATTGGTCGAGTAGTGGGCAGAGAGATCCTAGTATGCCAGAGAGTTTAACTTACAAATTAGTTGCAAGCCTCTGTATTGTTGATGAGATAAAGATAAAGCCATTCAGAGGTGTCATTCTTGCCTTTTATTCTGCCATCATAGTACTTGAACTATACCTAGATTCCGTAATTTTGATTGATTTTTTTTTTTTGTTTATTCAGCATTTTTTCAGTATGGTTATCCCATATACTCTGCAAAAGCTGTGCGTTTCCGGATGGGGTATTCCAGATCAGGATTGGGTATAAGAAGTAACACTGATCAGCAATCAGCTTTGGTTGAAAATTACCACTGGACGTATACTTCACCAGAATTTCCAATGCTCCAGGTAATTTAGGAATATTAATTTTTTATATTTATGGTAGCTTTTCACAAATTTACCCTAAAAATTAATGGTCCTTTTTAACTAAATAGCAAGCTGGAAGATCTTTGTGTCTGTGTTTTTTAAAATTGTAAAACTACCTGAGGTATTACTTCATGGCTCTGTGCCCTATCTCCCTTATGTGATAATGATTATGCAAGTGCATGTCTAAGTCAGTATCTTGTCCAAATCTTCTACATCTTTTATTACTATGGTTATCTTTTTCTCTTCAGAGATTGCTTTCCTGTATGATCAATTACATCTAAAACCTCTTAGTTAGATGAAACACCCCACACCATGTTCAAGAGCCTTTTACACCTAAGGAGATTCAAATACATTTATATTTTTATTTTTTTGAGTTTTAGCATCTCCAAACCTTTGATGCTATCCTCATAAATTCTGAAAATTTTTCTTTCCACCAACTGCTGGAAATAATAATTCCTGCATAGATCTGAAGCATGCCTAGTCTAAGTATTATCGTTGTGCGATGTCAAGATTTTTTTCATATTATACTAGAGATCAGTCCAAGACCAATCTTTATTTTATCATGCTTCAAACAAGAACCATTCTTCCAAGCAATGTTTGCTAACGGATGAAACTTTACTTCCCAAAGGAGACACCCTCTTTTAAGAAACTTTTGAGATTGCATGAGCATTTGAAGTTATATTAGGGATCCATGAGAGAGAAGAACTATTGGCAGTTGTGATTGTATCCACAGAAGTAAAGTCGCCCATCATAGTGATGATATACTCAAGTGTTGTGGTTAGGTAGTGTAAGCTATTTCAACTCTTAACATGCTTTGTACTGGTTGTTGGCATTTCGATTACTGGCAAATTGCATCTTTATTTCACCCAGAATGATTATTGTGGAAAACAGAAGGATATGTTTATTTTTAATTTTATCCATTCTGTGAAAGTATGAGTTTGATGTTGCTATGTTCAAAGTTCAGATGCCATTTTTATGGGTCGTTGTGTTTATCTTGGAGTACTTTATTCTGAACCATTTAGTATCTAAGTAGCTTGAGATGAATGACATACCTTGCATAACATGTGATAATGTATGGCTACACTATTAAACAAATAGGTATGAGGTTTGATGTCAATACTATATAGCTGCTGCTGAGTTGGTTTTACTTGTTAATATAGCACGAAAGTAATCTTCTTATCTAATTATTACTTTGAAAATGGTTATGCAGGAAAATGTTTTGCAATCTTTCAAGCTTCCTACGCCCGTCATCTGCCTTGGTGGTATTCTGCAGATTGAGTTGCTGGGTAGGGTCCAGAAACAAGCAATTGATGATCTCTATTATGTTTGGTAAGTTAGGAGAGATGAGTAGTACTCTTTCCTTTGTCATCAAGTCTTGGATAATTTACCTATTTTCTACTTGCTATTTGTTTTCTATCATCTCTTATGTTTACTCATTATCTGCACCAGTTAATATATGTTGTAGAGAGATACAAAATACCTTTACTCATTATCAACACCAGTTAATACATGTTGTAGGGAAATACAAAATTCATTTACTCATTATCTGCACCAGTTAATACATGTTATAGAGAAATACAAAATACCTATATTAAATATTGATGCTTAGGAATTTAGCATGTAAATAAGCACAAGATGTTTCAAGATAAACAGTGCATTTAAGAACTTGTTTCAGTTTTTAGATGAATTTGAAGGAATGCTATGTTTTATTTATCTGCTCTTTTGAATCACTCTAAATTGCTCTTTTACATTTTGAAGTGTCTGCTACGTCCAAGTTCTTGGCCGTCCATTGTCACCTGTATTAGACTTCATTGTTCACGAGAGTGCAGATAGTTTAGCTGTGACCTACTTCCCAGACGCAAGAAACAACACTTTGCCTGTGAGTACTTTGCCTGCGAGTACTGCCGAAGAGGATGCTAGGGACTCGTCTTCATGGCAATCCTTTGCTACAAGATTCAGACACTTGAGAGCTATCCAGTGGAACCAAGTAATACTGAGTACACTTCTCAGACCCATTCAGTTTTCTGATGATGACGGAGATGTTGACAGTGACAACAACGATGATGACTACGGTGATCTGGAAGAGGAACAGGACCTCTGTCGCACTTGAAGTAGACTCGCGATGTCTGCTGATTCACTATATAGCTATCATACACTTAATGTTCTCGAGTTTTCTTGTGGTAGTTATGCGTACATTTGGTGGTCATAATCTGGTTGCAAAAGTCTACAATCATTTGATGTTATCTGAACCCCCTTTGCCTTGCTGTTTGCATCCTTTCAATGAGAAAAGATGTCTATATTTTTGGAGCTTTGAAACTTGGCTTCGTATGCCAAACTACTGCTTTATCTCAGTTTAAGTTCAAGATGATAATAGTTTAACAAAATCTTTTTCTGACTTGATCAGCAGGTTACTATGATCATCCAGGCTATTCTTATTTGCCAAGAACCCTAACTTGCACAGTCTCACCATGCTTGCTTTCTCACACAGGACACAGAGGGTGCAGTCAGTGTATCCAACACTTCTCGAGCCCATTGCAGGAGCCGTAAAATCGAAAAAATTACTCCAGTCCTTTGGTCTATCAATCCACTTCCTTTGGATCGAAAAGTTAATAAGTAATCAATACCTGTGCTATGGACCCTGAAATAATGGCGGGATTGTCATCTCCAGAGGCTCTTCTATGCCCCAAAGCTGAAAGAGAAAGGGAATCATCCATTATAGCCGTGAATTTAAGACACTCTGAGCAGCACTGAAAAGAGGCGAATGATTGGGTTTGCCATTCCTGCATCTTGGCCTACTCAGTTACTAGTGCCCACTGCAGCTGCAACCTCCATTCCTCTGGCTCTCGCCACTACCCGGATTGCAGCTTTCCCTATCAATCTCTTTAGCTGCTCCATCGATCAGTGGCCATTAATTAGTGGTTTCAAGCTTCCAACTGATAACGAGAAGCTCTCGATGGTGCTTGAACAGTTGCAATTCATGGCGGCCATGTCCTCGAGTTGACCTGAGATTAAGGTTTGTAAGGTCACCATGCAGCCATTGATCATCGTGAGCTCCTACTTGTCTTCCTCCATAACTGTTTCATCAGCTTTTTTTTTTCTTTCTTTTTTCATTCACGTGCCATTAATCAGATCTCATGCACACCTTTATCACAACAGTAAATGCGTTGTTGGCTGCTCCTGCTCGTGGAACTCATAAAGGCATGCCACAAGGTTCCTCCTGCACCACTTCGATTGGGTCCACAATGCATTTATTTGCTATCACTCATTGGCAGGGGGAGGAGGGAACCACTCGTAGGCCGAGTTAGGCGTGACTCGTAGGCTAAACCCGACACGACCTAGACTAGTGTCTAGTGATCAATCTGAAATCATGGGTCCTGCTGGACTTAGCTCGGTGATTTTTAAGAATGTGTCTAGCATAAGCCTCTCGATCCAAAGATAGAATCGATGATTTTTTAGTATAGGTTCCAATGAATATATATATATATATATATTTGATTTGGTGAACAACTAATCCGTGAGCACTTTCATTGTTCACTGTTCAATCGGATGAGAACTATAATCCAATCCGTGAACCCTAAGGAATGAGACAGTGGATAATGGAGGTGCTCACGAGTGCTCACATAAGAGTTGTGTAAAAGATCATTCATATATATATATATATAAAACTCATCCATGAACATTAATACCCTGCGTTACTTATCTTGGGCAACTCATGCGCGATGTGTTCTCCATCATCTAATCGATCGTGATTGCATAATAACGATGAATGTACAGTACTTTCTCTCCGCGTGCTTTTCGAATGCTCGTGCATCATAAGAGCAATGAACACTATAGCTCAGCCCCTGAATTAGTCAAAATCGTCACCGACGTCCCTTCGGCCGAATTGCGGCCGCTAGCACTGCGACTGTTGGTGGCCACAATCCGGTCAGAATCTGGCCCTGATTCGATCAAACTTCGACTTTGACAAGACTACGACCAAATTTTGATTGAACCACAGTTGGATTTTAGTAGAACCGCGTTGGATTCCGATGGGATTCTGATTGGATCGCGGCCAGATTCTGGTCAGATCGTAGTCGATCACATTGACGAGCGAATCTGGTGAGAAATTACTATGCATTCTTCGTTATTGTGCATCGTGCGCGGGCACACAACGAGGAGTTATGCAGGATATTGAAATAGTGTGTGTGTATATATATATATATGAACACTCATGAGCACCTTCATCATCCATTGCCTAATCCCCTATGGTTCAAAGATTGAGCTATAGTGCTCACCCGATCGGACGGTGGATGATAGAGATGCTCATGAGTGCTCACATATATATATCAGTTATGATTTCCTGCATGACCCGACTGTGTGCGACTGTGCACACTGATTTCATCCACCATCGTTGGTCATTGATTTCATCATCGTCCACACTATAACCCAACCCCTGAACCCTATAGGTGTCAGTGTCGTCAGATCACGGTAGGAATTCGAATGAATCATGGTCGGAATCTGGTCGAATCACAACAGGAATCCAACTGCGATTGGGTCAAAATCGAAGTCCTGACCACGGTCAATTTTCGGCTGTGATTTGACTAGAATTCGAAAGTGTTGCACGAAGGTCGATGACAGTTAGGTGATGTTCAATTCTCGCGCACAGTTGCATAGGAAATTGGCGCTCAGGATAGATATAGTTTTGATATGGTGGACAACTCATCCATGAGCACCTATGAGCGTCTCCATTATCTACCGTCCGATCGGGTGGGCATTATAGTCCAATCCTTAAACTCTAGGGGATCAAATGGTAGATAATGGAGGTGCTCACAGATACCCATAAACACTCGTGAGCACTTTTATTATTTATCGTCTGATCCTCTTGAATTCAAGAATTGAGCTATAGTGTAAAAATGATCAGACAATGGATAACGGAGATGCTCACGGATGAGTTGTGTAGAGTAATATTCCTCTCTCTATATATATGTTATCCTACATAACTCATCCATGAGCATCTTTATCATTCACCGTCTAATCTCCTAGAGTTTAAGAATTGGACTATAGTGCTTACCCCATTGGATGATGGAAGTGCTTACGGATGCTCACATAAGAGTTGTGTAAGATATCATATATATATATATATATAGTGATATGCTGTGAGATAATTAATGGGTGATTATGCGTGACCGTACAGTAACTTTGTTCGAAATCACTGTCACATCATTGGATTTCAGCCAAATCACAATCGGAATCCGATCGGACTCCAAGTCTGACCGGATCGTGGTCAGATTTCAATCGCAATTTAGTTAGAATTTGGCCAAATCGCAGCCGTAATTGGCCAAATTTCGGTTGTGTGGTCACTAGTGGTTGCGACGCTGGCGGCCGCGATTTTATCGGATTCAAGCCACAATCTGGCCGTGATCCTGCCGACACAGGAGTTCATATGTATCATAGTCGGATTACAGTTGAATCCACCACAATTGCGGCCACCAGCGGTTGCGATGCTATCGACCACAACTTGGCCGAATTCTGGCCAGAATCTGACTACGGTCTAGTCGGCACTGGAGTCTGGCCAAATGCACTGGCAACCGCAATTAAGCCAGATTTCAACCACAATTGGGTCAGAATCCGACTATAGCCCAGTTGATGGGTCGGCGACGGTGACGGCGACTTAACAGGTTTAGAGATTAATTATAGTGCTCATCGGGGGAGAAGATGTCGTGGGTGAAACACTGTACATTTCTTATTATTGTACAATCATGATGGATGAACGGCTATGATTACATCACGCACGAGCGTGCACCATGCGCGCACTAATCAGTCACACAGTATATCAATTCTCTCCCCCCTCTCTTTATATATATACCCTGCGTTCGTCCCCTGCGTGCCCGACTTCCGTGATTGACAGTTGATTGCGACTGATTTCTTCGGCGTCAACAACAATGAAGCTATAGCCTAATCCATGAACCCTAGAGGGTGCCAACGTTGTCCGATCACGACCAATCCAGCCAAATCATGGTTGGAATCCGGCCAAATTATGGCCACCAACGGCCGTAATTGACTGGATTCTGGTAGAATCACAGTCTAAATTCGGCCATGGTTAGGCGAAAATCTGATGTCAGCCCGACTATGGTTGGATTCTGGCACAAATTCGGCCAAAATCCATCTAATCGCGGTTGTTGGCAGCCACGCATTGGCAGCCACAATTCAACTGAATTCTGGCCAAATTGCAGCTGGAATCCAGCCACTGTCGGGTCAGACTCCGATGCCGGCTCGACCACGGCTATATTCCAGCCATAATTCGATCAAAATATGATGGTTAAAGATGAATTTGGATGATCATCACTGTGCATTGCACACCGTCGCACATGGTAAGGAGGGCATGGTATCAATTATTTATATATATATGAGATGGCACATTAATTTTCAATTAAAATCATCGAAATCACTGTCATGATGTTGGATTATGATCGAATCACGGTCGCTAGTGTCGCGGCCACTGGTGGCCACAATTGATAGGATTTCGGCCGAATTACAGTTAGAATTTGGCTGTGGTCTGGTCGGACTCCGTGTCTGACCCAACTGGGGCCAGATTTCAGCTGTGATTCGATTGAAATTTGGTCGAATTATGGCCGCACCTCGACCGTTGGCAGCCACGATTTGGTTGGACTTCTGTCGCAATTCGGTTAGATTTCGGCCCTGATCGGATGACATTGATGCCTTTAGGGTTTAGGAGTTGGGTTATGTTGGTGCAATCGGCCCAGATCACGATTGACTGTACTCGAGTTGAGCTCGAGTTAAGTTTTGATGTTTGACAACTTGTGTTGACAATATGGTTTGACCATATGTGTTATGGTGAAAAGTCCAAATTTAACTTGGCAATGGATAAAGTTCAACATGGAGTTAGTAATTGAAGAAGTCCAAGTATGGAGACTGGACATGGAAAGTCCAATATGATTTGACAAAAGAAAAGTCCAAGAGTGGAGTCTTGGCAAAGGAGAAGTTCAAGCATGAATGCTTAGTATGGAAATTCCAACATGGTATTGGCAAAGGAAAAGTCTAAGGGT
>JBAMHZ010439861.1:0-10202 GCA_037177395.1 Alpinia galanga | reverse complement strand
ACCATCAGAAGACTCACCTGAGGCAGCAGGGAAGAGTTGGGAGGGAGAGGAGGAGAATGAAGAAGGAAAAAAGGAAAGGTACTATGGAGGATGAACGGAGAGATTCTTGTATGTGGTGGAATTTGGCATGGAAACAAAGGAGAAGGCGCTGGCAAGTCGGACCTACTACACAGTGCATGGGAAAATTATTGGGGCTTCACGTGCATGACCTCCCACAGACACAGAGCTCAGCTCAGCTCAGTACTCTGTCCCATTGGGTTGGTTATCTGCCATGGCCATGAAGAATTCCTGCAAACTATTAGGCCACTGCCTCGTGATGTCATCTGGGGAGGAAGAAGAAAAGAAAAAAAAAAGGAAAAGCGAAGCCTTTATGTTGTCCGATTTCTTCTTCTTGCAACAGTAAAACCCGTGAACAGGGAATATCCATGCTCTTGACCTGACAAAGTTGCGAGGCCATTGAAGCTGGTTTAAATGGACTGCAACTCTTCGGAAGGTTTGCTGCATTTGTGCACCTTCATGTTTTAACTCGTGAGTTGATCGATTAGCCTCGAGTTTTCAATGCTGCGGTGCTGTTTCCTATTTTTTCTCATGATCGAGACGAGGGCCTGCGCGATGTGGGGCTTGAAAGGGGCAGCATCGAACAGGCTCTGATGGCCTCAAGACTGAGCTGGGAGATATAAATGAGATGGATAATTTACAAAAAATCATCCACTAAGTTTAATAATAAAGAAATACTCGCATTTATCTAAAATACTCTTCCATTTCAAATTAAATTATCTAAATTTCCTCTACAAATCTCTAGCTGCGAAATTATAGCTGCAAAATCGCAGGCGATCTAGTCACCAGCTTACCGCCATTCGTGGCGGCCGCCAATGGGCGCGAGTGGTTGCGATTGGTCGCCAGCTGGCGGCCAGATTGCGATCTAGCTAATTTTTTATGAACCCAGAAAATTGAACCGGTTCGGCCTATATCGGTTTGGTTCGGACCGAATCGGGATAAATGAGTGGACTTTTCGGGAAGCTTTCCGAAGGATAAATAGGATTCCTCTTCTCTGCTATCTCTCTCTCTCTCTTCGATGGCTGCCGTGCTGAGAACGCCGTCGCTATTCGTCTCCTCGCCAGCGGCGGCGACGCGCGCGACTCATGCTCAGGCACCGAGCAGTCTTCTGTGCCCTTTGTCGAGGCAGAAGCCGTCGTGTGCTTTGAAGTTAAAGCGGTCTTCTGTCGTCAAATCCCCTTTCCGCTTCCCCAGGTTTAGGCTCTTTGCCGCCTACGGGGACATCACGGAGGCGGAACAAACGGATGAAACTCCAAAAAAGGTACCATCTTTTTTTTTTTTTTTTGCCTTTACTCTAATTACTTAGGTGTAAATAGGAGATCTTGTTGCTGACATTGCTGTTTATGAATTGATTGGTACTTATTCGTTTTTGAATATTTATAATTCATGTAGGGTTTCTTATTTCGGTCGTTTTGGGCATTTGGTTAAGTATATGTTAGTTTTGATGCTATTTGTTTCATTGTATAGTGCATCTTAGTTTGATGTCCAAGTTTAGAGGATTTTCGATGGGATGCCAGTGAATGATGATTTAGGGTTTTGGAAAGAGGTTCTGGGAACATTTTCCCATCAGCTTGGAAGTTCACAAAAAGCTAGCTCACTGACCTGCCCAAGGATGGATTTCCCTTTGATTTGTTGTGATGAACAAGCTGAATTTAGTATTATTTCGTAGGATTTGAAGATCAAATTAGAGTACATGAAACAGGACAGCAATGTCTCACTGATTTGTTAAACTGGTTATAGCAATAACATGCTGATCTTTTATAAGAGTGATACTCATTTTTGGCCGTGGCTTGTGGATTAAAAACCATTACAGTTTTCTCTATTTGATGCGGTCAGCTTTTAGCTCCCTTTCTCCGAGAGCAGATTCGCACCGGCCCCAACAGTAATCTTGTCAAAGTCAACACAGTCAGACGGCCGCCAGTGCTCTGATTATGACCCTCTGATGCTTAAGTCAGGAAAAAAAGATGAAATATTAAATGTAGCTAATGGAAAAAATGCTATCATAGAGAGCTTCTTTACCTCAACCGGACCTTACATAGGGATTTGATCTCACCTCCTCATTCTCTACTAGTTGTGCCCTTTGTTGGGCTGTGAGGGGACAACCATTGCAGAGAATCTCCACTTAGCTTGCCACATGTCTCAGGATGATCATCGAGAGAGGCAGTTAGAGGATCAAATGTGACAACTGTAAAGAGGAATTTCCTCTCTGGTCCCCGAGTGATTGGTTCATCCAACTCCCAAACTTCCTGAGTTGTTAAGTTCCCAACTCCTGCGAATCCCTGACTCCTCATACACTCGAGCTCCCGACTCCTCGTACTCTCGAGCTTCCGACTCCCAGAACTCCCATTTTTTACCTTATTGTCGTCCGGCCCATATTCTAAGGGGCCCAGCTACTCAAGAAGCTTGGCTCATAGCCTTTCCCTTTGGTATCACTATTGTTTTTTTTACTCTTATCATTTCTTGAATACCTAGATTCACGAGTTCAATCATCACTTGGGTGTTTGTTACTCTAAAATGTTTGTCAAAGCATAGATTTGGAGACTGTTACTCTGAGCAAGATTTATACTGGATGTTTGGTTAGCAAGAATAGCTATTCCGTTCTTCATGAGTTCTAGCAGAGTAGTCATTCCCGAGTTTGGTTACCAAATGAACCTAGAATACCAAGTTAGATA
This sequence comes from Alpinia galanga, assembly GCA_037177395.1. Taxonomy (NCBI): domain Eukaryota; kingdom Viridiplantae; phylum Streptophyta; class Magnoliopsida; order Zingiberales; family Zingiberaceae; genus Alpinia; species Alpinia galanga. The sequence goes on along the minus strand of JBAMHZ010439861.1, from coordinate 7,473 downwards.
GAATCCTTATTCCTTTGCTCTTATTGAGTTCAAATGAAAGTGTGGAAAAGATGGTTTGCTTATATTTTTTTACCTTGTGTAGATTGGCTTCCTTCCTAATAGTTTAAGCCTTTGGGGTAAGTGTTTATGAGTTTGGTTGTACAAAGTCTATGTATGTCTTGCACTCTTGCAATTTGGTCCTCAGTCGAGCTTGATCTTGAGGGATGCTAAACCAAAAATATGAAAACGTGATCCTTTTTCTAATACCTTATGCTTGGGGATATTCATTGTTAGAATCATCATCATGATCAAGCTATATTGGTCCCAACTTAAGCTTGGGATACTGAATAGCATGGTTTAAAAATTGCTCCCAGCGACCGGCATGGGCAAAACTTGTAGTGTCTCCCACTGTTCAGCATTGGAAATGATCTGAAACCACAATCATAATCTTCCTTGCAGCTTATTTTCACTCCTTAATGAGACCAAGACCAGCACTATTTTTCCTTTGGGGTCAACACCAACAAATGACCAAAGCTCATCTTCCCTTCATGTAGGGAAAGCCCTTTAACATTGATATGTGTGACTCATCTCTCTTCTTTTCCAGGTCTTCCTCCTCAATAGAATCTCCAGTGCTCCTCCTCCTACTATTAGGGCGAGACTAGATCCCCTTCTATTGCAGTTAGGGCTCTCTCCTTCTTCACCTGTTATGGCTTTACACATGAACCAACGCCGTATGCAGCATGACCTGCACAACATGGGTACATCTCATTTTAGTTGGGAACTGATACATGGCATGGAACTAGATTTAAACCTTGCTCAATAGTAGGATAAGATCCATTTGGCCAACACCAAATATTTGGGATATACAATAGTGAGCTAAGGGGTTATCCAATCAAAGCTCAATGCCTTTGGCTCCCATGCTTTCTCAATTTAGCCAGGATTCAAGATTATCTGATATAATTGAGTGCAAATATGTAAGGAAAAAGCCTTTTAAGGAAATTTAGGAACCATTTCTGAAGACTCTGGCTAGTATTTTGGGATGAGATACATGGAAATTAAGGAAGGAAGTGGCTCTTGAGAATCTTTATTTATATTTGAGTCATTATCAGATGGGAGGTAGTCGAAGGGAAAAAGGATGAAATTACAAAATGAAGGAAAGGGAAAACTAAGGGCTATAGCAAAGAAATTAACATGTTTATTTGAAGTTTTAAGTTTATGTTCTATTGTGAGTACTGTTTATTTTTGAGTTCATATATGTCATCAGGGAAGCCCAGTACATCCATACTAAAAGTCCTACTCTCACAGGTGGATTCCAGTGATGAAAGTTCTTCAGATGATGAAACAACTGATGCTGAAATAAATGATGCAGAAGAGACAATTGCTTCAACTGTAATGTTGTCTCTGCAGGCATACAAAGATGCTTTGGCTAATAGAGATCAATCTAAAGTTGCTGAAATAGAGTCCATTCTTCTGTCAATTGAAGCTGAGAGGAACACTCTTTCATCTAAAGTTGCATCTCTATTGGAAGAATTGTCAACGGAAAAGGACCGGGTTATTCGGATCAGTGCTGATTTTGACAATTTCAGGAAAAGGACAGAGAGAGAGAGACTTTCTCTGATGACCAATGTGCAAGGTGAAGTAATAGAGAGTTTATTGCCTGTGTTAGATAACTTCGAAAGAGCTAAATCACAGATAAAGGTGGAAAGTGAGGAAGAAGAGAAAATTAACAACAGCTATCAGAGCATTTATAAGCAACTCATGGAGATCTTGATGTCTCTTGGTGTGGAGACAGTGGAAACTGTTGGGTGTCCATTTGATCCATTGGTAATGCTTTTGGCTTTCTGTTCTGTTGACATAATATGTTAGATTTACTGCTCATTTGGTATAAGCTTCCTTTTTTTTGCCAAATTTGAGAAAAAAAAATTGTGCCATTAGATCATTTTAGCCCCTGTGTGCATTTGATATGGGAATTATGTAGTTCCAAACTAGTTAAAATTTAGGCTAACTCAACCAACAACATTTTACAGGGGCAATTTTACTTTAATTTACCTGTCTAGTACTGGCTTATTATATCAATTTTAAAGGAATATCATGAACTTTGTCCTTAATCAATTATTTGTGAATGAATGATATTGATAGCAAATAGAATAATTATTTGGAGGGAATGAAATTTATAGAATAAATCAAAAATACCAATTCGGTTTATGGAATTGAATTAATGTATTATTTTCCTTTCTATATCTTATCTTTGAGTAGTGATTCCCTTATGCTATGTTTAGTCTGTGGAATCAGTTTGCTTAGGAATAGAGTTATTCGGAGAGAATAAAATTGACAAAGAATAGAATAATAGATTGATCTTTTTTTTTTATTTGGTTGTAGAAATGTACAAGTAATAGTAAGGAGTAAGTCACCACAGTGATAGAATATTCTTTCAAGTATAATAGTTCACCTGACTCATTTGGTTTGTGCGTTCAGTTCTCACCTCCGCATTTGGTCTGCTCTGCCCATCAATAATCCAATAGACCTCCTAACTCATCCCCTCTCAATCTACTCTTTTGACTTGGTCATATTGATTTTCCTGCCGATTTGTCCATATTGATTATATCCATTTTCTTTTTTATAACTAAACATAGGACTCTATTGGAATTTATACAGATAAACATAGAACACACTTCAAACTGAGAACACACTTCAGTTTAAAGTGTGTTCTCAATAAACTGAAGTGTGTTCTCAGTTTGAAGTGTGTTCTCAGTTTGAAGTTTGAACACACTTATATGTTAGCTGGCTTCAGTTTGAAGTGTGTTCTCAGTAATTGGGCATTTGGTCCATATTGATTATATCCATTTTCTTTTTTATAACTATTCTTATGAACCAAATGCCCAATTACTGAGTTTGTTTCGGTTAGAAGGGGTCCTTTAGGACCGTTTATTCATATCAGCAGTGATTGCATTAAATTTTCCAATCATTCTGCCTCTTCATCTAAGCCAGGGTGAGGGTTTTGTTATAAGAAACCATTAATAATGTTCTCTTCTCACTTCTTTCACTGGCCAGTCTGGTTCTTGGTTCTTATTTTGCCCGCGGTGAGAGAAGTCCACTTCACATTCCCTTTTGGTTAGTTTGTCACACAGTCATATTGAAGCTTTCACCCCAGCCAACAGGTTGCATGCTTCTTCTCTTTTTTCCCTGTTATCACCAACACGTCTTGCACACCAATCCCATGCACAGACTTTGGAGCTATGCATCCAACAAAGGTCCATTCAATTGTCTCCATGAAATGCTTCCTATTGCCTTTAGTTTCTTTGTTTATTCCCATGTATATCGATTATTTGTTTTGTACTTGTGGATATTTTTTTTTCCTTTGCTTACTCGATTGTAATTTGCTTTTGAAGCTTCACGAGGCGATTATCCAGGAGGAATCATCAGAGTTTGAGGAGGGCATCATAATCCAAGAATTCCGCAAGGGGTTTAGACTCGGGGAAAGGCTCTTGCGTCCGTCAATGGTGAAGGTCTCTGCAGGTCCAGGCCCAGAAAAGGGGGGCGACGGGGGTGTCGTGCCATCGGATGATGGTGAAGCAATCGAAAACATTGAAGATGATGACGATTCCGAGTAAATTGCAAAATTAAATTCCTGCTCGGTAGGTTTTACCAGCAAATCTAGAAGCTAGGAAACTTATTCAACACAAAGATGTTGTAAATTTCAAGGTTCTAGAATCTTGCAAGTTTTGTATTTCGTTATACATTATCCTTATGGAAATTTGTTGAGAAAAATCTGATAAACTTTATGCTGCATTATGAGTTTTGAAGCAGACATTCAGCTTATTAACATTAAACTTCTCTCTTTGGATGTCTTTACAAAGATTGTTCTATGCAAAGTTTCTCAAAGTTGAGTTATTCCTTGGAGATTATGAAGAAAAAAAAAACAGTTATTCCAGTCGATTATTATCTAATAGAAGAGGAGTTTCAGTTTCAGTCCAACAGTTCATGAATTAATAGATCTTTTCTAAGGATTTCACATTGGTAGAAATTGTGAATAGATGAAAAATATATAAAAGAAATGGAATCTATAGTTAAAACCGAATGCTTAGTTTTATAAACTGGCCTCTTTATTTAATCAGCCGGCCGATTTTTTTTTTTCACATTTACTGATTCAACAATAAGACATCTGATCCGATTATAGAACACTAAATCAAGGCACAACAAGAACAATTTAAGGGACTTTATTAAAATAATCGAATCAGGATGAAGAAGAATCAGCAATCTGAAGACTCGCTCTGCATTTCGACCTGTTCATCGTCCCCACGCGAGCCAGGCTGCCAGTAAAGACCATATTGATAATTAATATCCATTAAATTTGTTCATTTCTGTAGTTTCTTCAGCGGAAATGAATTGATAAATCGAGTGATTACCTGCCCTCGTGACGCTCTGGCGGCTGTCGTCGTATCCGATCGCCCAAAAGAAGTATCCGCCGAGGCGGCGGCGGCGCGCGAATCTGACTTTCCTGGCCACCGACCACGTGTCGTCGTAGCCTATCCAGCTCGTGCCGGCGTAGGAGTAGGCCGCCGTCAGTACTTGGTCGTGCACCACCGTCGCGTTGTTGTTCCGATTGAAATCCACCACCTCCGAGTAGAGTAGCACGCCGTTGTCCCCTGGCCCCACCGCCACAGCCGGGGCCCCCACCCCGTGCTCCGCCGCGTCCCTCAGCTCCCACGTTCGCCCGTAGAGCGGCATCCCGAGCACCACTTGTTTCGCCGGCATCCCCGCCGCCACCCACGAATCTACCCCGTAGCTGCCGCTGATGTTGCTCCTCGGGTCGTACCACGCAGCGTGCTCCCCTGTTGCCGACGTGTCCCACGAGCCGTGGAAGTCGTAGCACATCACGTTGATCCAGTCGAGCGCCGCGGCCATATGCGGCACCGGGTAACTCCGGCCGTCGCCGAGGATGAATCGCGAGGCGAAGTAGACGGCCGCCGTGAGGAGAAGTCGCGGGCGCCCTGTGGCTGCGGCCTCCTGCTCGGCCGCGGCGCGCCACTCGAGGAGGAACGTCGCCAAGTTAGCCATTTCCCCGTTGTCACTCGGGAACTCCCAGTCAAGATCCAGCCCGTCGAGGTCGTATCGCCGTGCCACGGCGATGGTGGACTGGATGAAGGCGGCGCGGGCAGAGGTGCTGGAGGCGACGGTGGAGAAGGCGGAGTTGCTGTCGCCGCCGCCGATGGAGAGCAGGGCTTTAACGGGCGGGTGGGCGTGGGCGGCGGCCGAAAAGTTCCTGAGCATCAGATCGTCGGCAGCGGTGACGTTTAGGCGGAAGGTGGAGGACTCGACTTCGACGAAGGCGTACAAAAGGTGGGTGAAGAGGGAGCGATCGACGGAGGAGGGCGGCGAGTAGGAGAACGTCCACGTCGGCCAGTAGCCGGCCTTGATCACCGGATCAGGAGCATGGTAGGCCATAACGGAAGGCGAGAAGAAGAGAAAGAGAAGGAAGACAGTAATGCGTTCTTTCCAAGCCGCCATGTTCGCAAGCTCGAACTTAAACACGACCGAGAAGCACCAACGCACCATGGACGATCTAGCAATTTATACATCTAAAACCGGCTGCAAGTCAACATCGCTGACTAATTCCATGTCGACCCACGCAAATGCACATGGTGAACTTAATGAAAGTCAACGTCGCCCACGAATCCTTCCTTCAGCCATTCAATTCACAATGGAGCCGCCGGTGTAATGGACCAGTTTAATTTCTAGACGAGCGTATTCTGGAAGAGTTGCAGAAAAAAAAAAGTATTTTCTCCATTGACATTTTCCTAAAAACAAAAGGAAAATGTCAAAAGATTATCTCCGTTGACAAATAATCGTTGACTCTCTGGGCAATTAACTACGCCGTCGGCGAGCAAGAAGACTCTGTAATAGCTAAATGGATACGCTTAAGAGGGAAACTTTGAGAGATGGAAAGACGCAAGGATAAGATGGGAGAAGAAGATGATGGGTGAGGATAAGAGGGAAACTTTGAATTCTGCTTTGACTCGGCTTTCTGAATCTATCAAAGATTACACAGTATTTTGGTTTTAGTCAAAGAACATCCTAATACTATCTTTTTCCGTTATTTTTTTACCCTAAATTTAAATTTAAAAAAGTATATATTATTTTTTATTAAAATTAACCGATTGGAATCAAATAAAAAAATAAAAATTTATGAATTTCATATTATTGATGAGGTCGGTCAACTTTTGACTTTTTTTTAAGAACGGATTTGATTTGACCGCAGTATAAATCATGTCAAATGTAGGCATCGTTGTTTCGACGACGTCCCTTCGATGCTTAAATTAGACAAAAAAAAAAGAGAAGAGAAAAATATAATACATAAAAGAGAAAAGAATGTGCACGTATACTTATATTTCATCTGTTTTGTCCCATATCGTCTTTATATATTTTAAATCATTTTTACTGATCATTGTGCGTGGATAATGGTCTCTTTTAGCCCATACACCCTTGTGGCTTACAACCGCTTTATGTCTCGTAGTTCTCCCTTATTTTTTTTTATTTGTTGTTATCTCTGTTTTGTCACCTTCAATTATCATACTTTTTTTAGCTAATAATTATCTCCTCCACACGTTTGTCAATGGCCTCATCTCTTTGTTTTGTACCTTTTTTGAGCTCTAAATTAAAAGGGCTCTCGGCTCCATGACATCTCGACTTCCCATCTGCTAAGGTTTCTGACCTCTTGGGCTTCTGATCCTCGAGCTCTGAACATCCGAGCTCCACACGCTTGAAGTTGCCGAGTACTCGAGCTCTAAACACCCAAGCTCCTAAGTATTTGAACTTCGAGCACCTAATCTCCACACGCCCAAGCTTCTGAATATTCGATTTCGAGATCTGAACATCTGGCCTCCACATGTCTCAGCTCTACACACCCAAGCTCCCGAGTATCCGAGCTCCACATGCTCGAGCTCTCCCTGGATTCCACAAGCCTCCTTTCTTTCTTTTATAATATAAATTCTAATCGAAAACTCATTCTAACGTTATCAATTATGATCTAAAAAGTTTAATTAATGATCTCTTAAATTTATTCATATTTTTATTTTTAAAATTTTAATAAAAAGTTTATAAATACAATCGAAAGTAAAAAAATATTTTTTATTTAATTAATTATAAGAAAATGAGAAAAAGTGGCATAAAATTAACAAAAATAAAATAAAATAAAAACTTAATTATTTTATTAATAATAATAATTGGCCTTTAAAGATTAAAATTTAAAAAAAAGTATTGATAAATTTTTTAAAAAAATTAAACTTGAAACCAAATAATTAAGGTTTTGTTATTATTATTATTCTGAATCCTATTCAATTCGATCCAGTTTCGATTTAAATAAAATATATATATATATATAGAGGAATGATCTCCTACACAACTCTTATGTGAGCACCCATGAACACCTTCATTATCCACCGTTCGATCGGGTGAACACTATAGCCCAATCCTTGAACCCTAGGGGATCGGATG
>JBAMHZ010439850.1:0-10202 GCA_037177395.1 Alpinia galanga | reverse complement strand
GCAGATAAAAATAACAGGGTAAACTAGCATTGCTTTCCTTTGCTCTTGTACTTTCTTTCTCCCAGTGAGCCTCACCTGTAACTCATCTACAGTTTTGCCCCAACCAGAGGATTTCTTGCCACAGCAGGGCTTACCTCTTTTGCCAACACAGGTCTTACAAACCACGAGGTATAGTTATCCCAAGAGGGAATAAGGACTGAGGAAGAAGAGAAGAATACAAAATCTTGGAAAAAGCAATACTAGTTTACACAGAGTTTTAGCCGAAAATTTCCATGATATATTCACAAAATGGAAAAGTTCATACAACTAGAGACACACTTAAAACTTACAAATAGAAAAACACAAATAGAAAAACTAGAAAATAAGAGCAGAAAAGCACACTTACAAACAGTAGGAGGAGAATGCTAGAACACTAAGACTCACGAAGACTCTCTTACTAGCTCTTGGTATCTTACAATTGTTGCCGAGAGGGTCTTTATATAGGAAGAGGATAAGATGTGTCTTCAGTAAATGTTGAGTTAATGTGGTCTAGCATGAATAATTGAAGCTTCTGTCTTTTCATGCTTTATGTCTTCTTAGCATCGTTGCTTTTGTATTATTGTTGCTTTATATCTTCTCAGCATCTTTTCTTTACGTCAAGTGTCTTTGTTTTACGTCACATCTTCTTTTTACTAGTCCATCATGTTGGTAATATTGTTGTCTTTCTGTAGAGGCCATTGATGGGCTGCCTAGTTTGGGCTGTTGTCTTGGGCTGTTGCGATTGAGGTGGGTGTTGATAATTGAAAACATGGCTTCTTTGTATTCTTTGGCTGTTCTGGATGTTTTGCCCTTTTCAAGCTATTGTGTATATGCCTTTTTATATTTGGCATATAGTTTTAGTTGTTTTGTTTGTATTTTGAAAGGAAAAAATATAGACCCATAATGCGATGGCCAATAGATTTTCTCTGTAAAACTTTCTGCTGCTAGAATATATTGGAGAGAGTCTAGATGTTTTTCCCAATTCCAATCAGAACCTTGTATTGAAGCTCGCCAATGTTTTAATTGTTCTTCTAATGGCAGGACACATGTGTCTGCCTGTACTGGATTTGATGGGCAATATTCTTTAATGAGATGATGTGTAGACGAAGCATAATTTGCTTCCAATTGAATAATATGTCTTGCTGGTTCTAAATTGGCATTTATCCATTCTGGAGGGGAAGAATCAATTGTACAGACAATAATTGTCTGATATTGTTCTTCTTCTTTCATGTAATCAATACACTGTCCTAATTTCTGTGGGAACTCAGGAGTGATTTCTTCAATATTACGAACCCATAATTTGGCCAAGAGACCATAATCAAGGAGAAGAAATGGTGTGATTTCTTTTCCTCTGAATGTTGATGTTCTATAAGCATGGAAATCAATACATGCTCTTTTGATACTGTAGATGTGTGTACAAATACATCCTGTATGTTGTGTGGATGCACATGTTCCATAAATGTTTTTGCATGTCAATCTGTAATTATGTTCTTCCTCATAGATTACTGTTATCCCAGGTTGAGGATTTTGTTGTATCCATGTCAAAAATTGTTGAAGCTGGAAAAACCCATTCCATGTGGTTTTGTCCGCTAATGTATGTATGTAAACCCCAATATCTTTGGGTAATGTACTAATTTCTGTTCTCATTTGCTTTTGGAGAAAAAAAGGAGATACCTGTTTCTTGTCCTCAAGAAGATTGGCGACTGCTTTATCTTTGTAGGTCACCATTTTTGGGATAGCTGCAATGGTTGTTTCTTGTTTTTTCCCTTTAAGGGTTGTACTAATGTAGTAATTCAGGCCTACAGCTTGTCGAATGCAAGTTAAGGCCTGTTTTAAATTTAAAAAGATAATGTATGCTCTATTGTTTTGATCAAGCATACTAGCTTGTTGTACTTCTTCTTTTGAGGCATATACACCAGCTTGTGTTCCTTCTAGAATGACGTAATATTGTTGTACTGGTGTTTGACGTGTTTCAATAGCTGTATGTTTTTCTATAAAATGTTGGATAAAGGATTTAATTACCCTTATCTTGGAGCTTGTAGTACATTGTATACTTGGCAAATGCCAGATGTTATCCACTAGGCATTGCTGTGTAGTTGTTAACAACTGTCGTTCCTCACAATGGAACTGTTCTTTATTTTTCATGTATGCTGGTAATTCAATTGTACCAAATGTCATGTATGTTCTGGGTCCTGTACCTGTTATCTTTTGTAATGCCATTTCCTGCATTATTATATTAGTAAGCGAGATAATAAATTAGGTAACATATTATTTTGTCCTTTAATATGTTCCCATGTAATTTTTACTCCTTTTATTTAATACTGTATTGGTAAACTTTAACTATCTTTTACTACTTAAATTCTTTTTTGTGGTTTTTAATTGTGTATTATACTTAACTATAGCTTCACAATCTGTTTGAATTGTAATCTCAGGTTTGTCACAAATGAATAATAAGAAAGCATCTAAACAATATAATACTGCTAATAATTCGTAATCCAAGGAGGTTAATTGTCCTTTTTCTTTAAACTTTCCTGAAGCATAACGGCATAATTATTCAGTTGATTTAGCCTCATATTTTGAAGGTTTCTTTAATAGAATGCCTCCCCATCCTAGATCACATCTATCAGTTTCAATGATTAAATAATCTGTATCCAATGGTAAATTTAGTGTAGGTAATTGTTGTACCATCTTTTTAATTGTTTTAACAGTCTCTATGTCTTCTTGATTAAAATATTTTTGTCCTTTTGGTGATGTTTTATTATATAAACTACCACTAATTTTTCCTATGTCTTTTAGGTATGGTTGGACATAATTAAGTAACCCGAGAAAACCTCTTAATTTTTTTGTGTCTTCTATTTTATCAGGGAAATCTAAGATTTTCTTTGTAATATGTGGTTGTAAAGTGATTTTTCCTTGTCCTATTTCTGCACCTAAATATTCAATATATTTTGTTATCAATTTCATCTTTTTCTTTGAAATAATAAGGCCATGAGTCTCAAATAATGTAAAGACCAAGTGTAAATGAGCTAAATGTTCTTGTTTTGTTCGAGAAAAAACAAGTACATCATCAATGTAAACACATGTAAAATCAGCTAAAGGTTTGAATATTGTATCCATTTTCCTTTGGAAAACTTGGGGTGCTATTTTTAAGCTAAAAGGCATAACTAGCCATTCAAAATGTCCTTCAAAACAGGAGAAAGCAGTCTAGGATATAGAATCTGGATGCATTCGGACTTGCCAAAATCCTGATTTCATGTCAAATTTGGATTACCATTGTAAATTTTGTATTTTGTTTATAAGTTGATCTTTGTCTGGAATTTTATATCCATCTTCATTACAATTGTCATTTAACCTTTTATAATTTATTACCATTCATGACTGTCCTCTTTTTTGTTCTGCTCCTTTATTTACAATAAAAGCTGGGCTTCTATGTCTTGAGTCTAATCTTTGGATTAATTTTAAGTCTAACAGTTGTTTAATATGCATTTGACATTCTTGTATTTCCCAATTAGTATATTTAAATGTCTGAGTTTTAATGGTAAGATCAGGATTTATAATATCCAATTTACAATATATCTTATCTAACTCCCAATGTTTTAATGGATTTTCACCAATAATCTCTAATTTTTCTAACCTAGAAATTAATTTATCAATATCTTCTTGTGAATGTGTTTTCATTGTATTTACTAGGTTTCAATACGGTGTTACTGTTGTGAGATCTGTGGGTATTTGTAAGGCTAAACAAGTACAATATGTTTTGTCTTCACAATTGCATTCTTCTTCTGGTTGATTATGTACTAAAATGTCTTCGAGCTCATCTATTGTAGGTTTGAATGGAGGCGAGGGTAGAAAAGGAACAATGGAGGAGAGAGGAGGAGAAGAAGAAGCATAAATAGGAGGCCCACCATGCTTCGGGGCGCGGAAAGAAGAAGGGTAAGCAGATAAAATAGGAGAAATCAAAGGTTGGGAAAGGAGAATAGCATAGTCTTTGTTTAAAAAGACAGCGCAATTAGGAGAAAGGAGAAAAGATAATCCTAATATCAGTTGTAAATTGGCTGCTTGTAAATCAGCAAACCAGAGTTGCAGTAACTGTAAAGGAGCACTGTACGTTCCACAATTCGTATAAAGTTTAATGTGGACATTGTGTACGTACTCTGTTAAAGGATGTCGAGTAGCATCAAATTGAGTACTAAACTATGGTTTATTGGAAGTCTTAATAGCAGTAGAAGGGAGGACCGATAATAATGTTTGTCTATCTATAGTACAGCCTATAGCGCCACTATCAATGAGTGCCTGGACATAGAGTTGATGTCCTTGGGCATTGAGTTGGCATTGAATCCTTAAATCCATAGTGTTACCCGTATTACATATACTGGGTGTGGTAATAAAAGTAAAATTTGTATCTGGGAGAGGTTCTGGTATTGAGGGAATAGGAGATTATTGTAAAGCTCTAATATCCATTTCAAGGAGATTAAAACGGGATTCTAAAATAGATAATCTTGTTTCAATTAATTTTAACCGATTAGTACTAGGAGTTGTAGGTGAAGTTATCGTAATTTTATATTGTTCTTGTAAACAAGCACTGTAAATTTGTTTGTAACCAAGTGTGCAGCTGCCTCTTTTATTTAAAGCTGGAAAATATCCACAAGAAAAACAAGGTATATGGGCAGATCCTTCTTGTAGATTCCAGTTATGTGGACATGAACTGGATGGTGTGAAAGTATTCATAGTGTTTCTATAGATTGGTTCGGAAATATCTGAGGTTGTTGGTAAATCAGGTAAATCATTTAAAAAACTATTAATCAAGGAATAATCTGAAGATGATTGTTTTGGTTCGTCTATCCAATCAGTAACAGAGATGATTGAATATATAGAAGAAGTGTCTGAGATATCAGATTGAATTTCTACTAGATCTTGATTTGTACATTGTACTACTGTAGATTCTCGTGTGTATAAATTTCTTCTATTTGGACAAGCTGAAGAAAGATGTCCAGGTTGATTACAAGCAAAGCAAGTAAGTGTATGTTGATATGTTTTCTTTGGTTTAAATTTTTGAACATGTTTATCTTTTATTTAAATATGGCTTTCTAGCGGTGCTTTTTCTTAAATAATAGGTTTTTCTTGGTTGCTTACGAGTATATTGTTTTGGATTTTGTTGCCTTTTATAATTTTATCGTTGTCTTTGAGCTCCATATTGTTGTGGAGTATAAATCTGATTACAAAACCCGTATTGTTGCATTTTAAGCTATGTTTGGATTTGAATATATGTACATTTGTCTTTTAATTGGGTTAAAATGTGTTGTATACGAACACCTATGTTATTATGTATATCTGGGACATTCATTTTATCCCAGGCTTCATGTTTCTCTTTTCCTAATGGTCCAAGTAATTTACTAAATAATCTATTTCCAAGATCCTTACTGTAATAATTTCCTGATACTACTGTTAGGGCTAAAAAGTTATTACAAAAATATTTAATATGAGACCAGTCAAATAATTGTAACTGTTCTAAGCCTCTCATAGCCTCTTTTTGTCTTAAATCTAAACCTGCATTGGCGTCTCTAGCCATTAAAATTTGATGTATTGTATAACAAAAATTTAAAATGTTGTTTCCTAGGCTTGCAATCCTAGCTACTTCTCCGGGAAAAGTCTTTTTGTAGGCTTCCCATGAAGCTCTTGCTACATCACCTAAATATTTTTCAACAATTCTGATCATAGCCTCTCTAGAGTCTACATCTAATTCATGTTTTGCTAAATAGTCTCTTTGTACAGTTACTGTCCATTATTCTGTAATATTTAATAGTACTGCATCTTTTCCAAAATATGTTATTTCTGGAGGCTTTCTTCTGCCCAAAGTTCGTAATAATGGATTATTATTTGTATAAGGCTCTGTCCTTGTTCTTGGCGGGTGTCCTTGTCCATAATCTATTGTATGCATTGTACTTTCTAGATAAGTTACTTGATATGGAGGTGTTCTAGATGACGTTGTAGCAGATGATTCGACTGTATTCATTAAATTTGTAAAGGGTTGTAAGGTATCCATAATATCTTCAAATTCTTCTTCTTGTTCATTGTCACAATCATCAAAATATATGCCTATAGGGGTATAGAAACAGGAGAAAACTGGTTCTTGTTCTAGATCACAGGATTCTTCCTGATTTATTTCTTGGGGTAATTTTTGAGCTAATATTAGTTGGACTTGTTCAACTGGTGTTAAAGGTGGCTTATATTGGCTTTGTAAACTTATAGTTGGAGATTGTGTTTTGTGTGCTAATTCTTCCGAATAATATTTTAATTATTTTCTATAATATTACATTAATTCTTCCTCTGTTTGTTGAGGTTCTTGTCTAAACATCATATTTCGATGTTCAGGTGGTTCTGAAAGACTACTACTGGGTGGCTCATCTTCATCTATAGGTATTGCTGGTAAATATCCAGCAAATCTGACATTCAGATTGCCTTTTGTATCTTTATACATTAAAGAATTTGTCGGTTGTAATAATCTAGTTCATTGTCATATAAATGTAAAGTCCACTCTAAACCTGCTAATTCTTCTAAACTGTATTGTCTAGGTTTTGCAAAAACAGTTCCTTTTGAACTTAATGTTTCTATAATTCCATCAATTCATATTTTAAAATTGTTATTAATATTATTCATTGTTTTTCCCAAAAAAATAATATCTATCTGAATATTATTACTTATACAATTTCCATAGCCTACTGCTTGGACAATAATTTTAATGTATTTTGTGAAATCTGCAAGTGTCATATTAAAATTAGGACATAAATATGTAATTCCTAAATTTTCATTCATGTCTACCTCTACTAAGCCAATAATTGATTTTTCTTTATCTGAAAATCTTGAATCATATAAAGCTAATAATACTTTAGCTCCAATTCTTCTGCGAGTTAATCCTCTAACTCCAAAAATAATTAAGCCTAAATGTATATAATGATGTCGTCTGGCTAATAAATGCCTAGCTGATTGGTCTATCATAAGAGTTAATCTTTCTCTCTACCATCTGGCAGATGTAAGGTTTCAGACCTATGATGTCTATATAAAGAAGTAGACATAGAAAAGAGATTTGTACCATAAATCCTTCGAGGATTTAAAGCATTTAATTCTGCATTAGAAAATATTTCTGTATCTCGTTCTACATTCACAATTTCTTCAAAATGGTAGTTTGCTGTATGGTTTGTTCCTCTTAGATTATCTATCCAAGAAGTGTTGGAGACAGATCGTCTTCCATCTAATGTCCTAGATGTTCCTGGAAAGGATTCTTGAGAAGTGATAGATCGTGTATTCATTGGGAAGTTGAGGGGGTTGTATTCTGTTTTTCTGTATAAGTTAAAAACGAATATATTTGAGGTCTGTGTTTTACAGTTTTTCCTAAATCCTTAGTAATAGATTGTAGTGCTGTTTTCCAAGTATTTGGATTGTTATCGGTTTGTCCTATATGCTGCTCAAGCTTGACAAGTTTTGTTTCTATTTGTGTTATACGATAGTGTAAAGAACTTAATAAGGCAATTATTGTATTATTCTGTTGAACCTGTACTTGATTGCTTTTTCCTAAAAAATCAAGTTTATAATAACTGTCGTCTTTTGTTTTTGTATACTATTCTACGTAGTTTAAAGCGTCGTCGTAGTGTGTATTTTCGTATTTCAATTGGTTCATTTATATTTTAGTTCTTCTAGAAGTTGTTGTAACCCTTGTAAAGTTTGAGTTTGAGTTTGTACAATTGTTAACAATGTGTGTGGTAATTGGGGATCACTAGAAAAGGGAACTTGGTTGACTTTTCGGGCTAACAGATCTATGGAATGCTTTAAATAGTCAATGTTTTGTTTTCCTCCTTAAGGGTTTGTTGTTGTTTAGTTAGTTCAATTTGGACTTCAGTAAGTTTTGTAATACACAACTCGTGTTGAGTCCCTAAACTTAACAGAAGATCAGTTATACTGTTTAGATGTCCTGACTCTGAGTGTAGATTGTGTTGCTGTGTTCTTGTATATAGATAACAAGAATGACTTTTGTGATCTACAGTGGCTGTTAATCGTGGGTACGAAGTGAGATTTATGAAATCAGTCCGTCCGGACCAATTCATACACAGTGTCCTAGGAAAGTTGGGCTCTGATACCAAAATTTTCTCTAATACCAAATTTGCTCTGATACCAAACTTTACGTGCTTGCTAGTGTTTTTTTTTTTTTTAACTAACTAGTTTCCTAATTAACCTTCGTAGGAAATGTAAATAATAATGAGCTAAAATATGGGATAGCAGAAAGAAGAGGAAAACCCAAAAAGCAGTAGGTGAAATGTAGAGGATGAGAGTAGGGTAAACTAGCATTGCTTTCCTTGTCCTGATGCTTTTCTTCCTTCCATTGAGCCTCACCTGTAATTCGTCTCTAGTTTTGCCCCAACCAGAGGATACCTCAGTAGGTCTTATTACCTCTTCTGCCAACACAGGACTTACAAACCACAAACGACAGTTATCCACAACGGCAGAATAAGGACTGAGGAAGCAAAGCAGAGCACAAGAACTAGGGAAAAGCAATACTAGTTTACTCAGAGGTTTAGCCAAAAAAAAACTGCATATATATTCACAATATGGAAAATATAATTACAGACACACTAGGAAATGAAAAGAAAAGTACAGTATTAGAAAGCACACAACAGAAAGAAAACTAGAACTTACAAATGATCAGAGAGAAAACTGCTGGGAACACGAAGACTCACTAAGACTCTCTTACTAACTCACTTCCTGCATTTACAATTGCCGAAGAGGGTCTTTATATAGGAAGCTGATAAGTTGTGTCTTCAATGTGTGTTTGCATAATATGTTCTAGCAGGAATCTTCTTTCTCAACTTTATGTCTTCTCAGCTTCTTTGCTTTATGTATTATTGTTGCTTTATGTCTTCTCAGCATCTTTGCTTTATGTAGTTGTTGCTTTATGTCTTCTCAGTATCTGCTTTTGCTTATTGTTCCATCATGTTTGTAATATTTTGGTCTTCTGTAGAGGCGATTAATGGGCTTCCTGGATTAGGATCATGTTGTCTTGGGCTATTTCTGTTGAGTTGAGTATTGATGAGTGCAAACATGGTTTCTCTATATTCTTTGGCAGTTCTAGATGTTTTACCTTTTTCCATCCATTGTATATATGCCTTTTTATATTTGGCATACAGTTTTGGTTGTTTTGTTTGTATTTTGAAAGGAAAAAATATTGACCCATAATGAGAAGTCCAATAAATTTTCTCTGTAAAACTTTCTACAGCTAAAATGTATTGGAGAGAGTCTAAATGTTTTTCCCAATACCAGTCAAAACCTTGTACTGAGGCTCTCTAATGTTTTAACTGTTCTTCTAAGGGGAGAACACAAGTGTCTGTTTGTATTGGATTGGCTGGACAATATTCTTCAATGAGGTGATGTGTAGAAGAAGCATAATGTGCTTCCAACTGTACCACGTGTCTTGCTGGTTCTAAATTTGCATTTATCCATTCTGGTGGAGAAGAGTCAAATGTGCAAACAATAATCATTTGGTAGTGCTCTTCTTCTTTCATATAATCAATACACTGTCCCAATTTTTGTGGAAATTCTGGTGTCATGTCTTCAATATTTCTCACCCATAGTTTGGCCAGGAGGCCATAATCAAAAAGAAGGAATGGTGTAATTTCTTTTCCTCTGTATGTCACTATTTTGTAAGCATGAAAATCAATACATGCTCTTTTAATACTGTATATGCGTGTACAAATACACCCTGTATGTTGAGTGGCTGCACATGTACCATAAATATTTTTGCATGTCAGTTTGTAATTATGTTCTTCCTCATATATCATTGTTATACCAGGCTGTCGATTTTGTTGAATCCATGTAAGAAATTTTTGAAGTTGGAAAAACTCATTCCATGTAGTTTTATCAGCTAATGTATGTATGTATTATCCAATGTCTTTGGGTAATGTACTGATATTTGTTCTCATTTTCTTTTGGAGAAGAAAAGGAGATACCTGTTTAGCGCCAGCAGGGAGACCGGAAACTACTTGCTCTTTTTAATTTAGCAGTTGTCAAGCGGTTGAAATGGCTGTTACGTGTTTTTTTTCCCTTGAGTGTTGTACTAATGTAATAATTTGGACCAACAGCTTGTCGAATGTATGTCAAAGCCTGTTGCACATTAGTAAATACTGTATATGTTTTGC
>JBAMHZ010439840.1:0-10202 GCA_037177395.1 Alpinia galanga | reverse complement strand
GAAAAAGCAACTACTGTTTCTTCCTTAGCAGCATACATCCCTGAATACTAGGGAGATGTCAGACATGGGTACCAATATTGTTAATATTATTCATTGTTTTTCCTAGAAATATTATAAATCCATATCTTACTATTAAAACCCAAACTCTTCTCTCCGCCTATGTCTCACAGGGAATGCCACAGAGATCTACACCCCCTTTTGTGACTACATCATATAGTAGAGGTGGCATATCCTTCTCTAAAATTGTTGATGTTGTGTCCCTTTTTATCACTTCTCTCCTTCATGTTGCCTTTATTAATTTTATTGTTGTCATGATCCTTGGCTCTGTCTTGTCATGACTGCAACTTGTGGCCCCTCGTCCTCCTCCCATGAATACAGAAGCAATCTACTAAGCTAACTAAACATTTAAAGATTAGGAAGATAGTAAACAAGGTAGCACCTGTATCCTGTCTCCACCAAAGACCCGGAACAGATTATCTTCAAGGCTCAGGAAAAAACGAGAACCTCCTGGATCACCTTGTCTTCCACTTCGACCACGAAGCTGTGAGATACAATGCAAAGGAAATTATATAAAAATGCATTTTTTCCAATAAATATAAATTACTTCAACTAGATTATGAATGAAAATCTTTTATGTTATTATGCAGCTGATACTGAATTAATATGAGAATAAGCACAAGAATTCAGTCAAACCTAAAAAAGAAAGGAATTGCATTTGTAATATCAACAGTGATTACTGGACGTCACCATGACCTCAGTTCGAGTAAACTATAAATTCAAATACTAAAACATGCTCATAAAATCAAGTTTAGATTTGAGGATCAAACTAAGACGATGAATTTGGTATAAGCATGCAAAAAACTAGATAACAAACTGCACCAGCATTGCGAATGTAATGATACATGATAATAACATAACCCTGTAAATTCACAAAAGCTAGACAACAAACTATATCAGGATTGAGAATGGACTAATGCTATACATGGCAATAAGCTTCTACCAAATTGATTAATTGAAGTCACATGCGTGTAATACAAATCGATATCATTCACAGCCAGTTACAAAGAATGTGAATACAAATTTCAGACAATGTACATCCAGGTGAAGGGTAAAAAAGACTTGTCAATGAAGCAGCTTGTTAAAGTCTCAATGCATGTACATAGGCATTGCCATTTTGCAATCAATAACAAAACAAGCATGTCTCTTTATACAAACAACTGAAGATCTGTATCAAGGTCAAGAGTAATAAAAAAACCTAACTGTTTCGGAGGTATCATAATTACCTATACCTGATTGTCAATTCTACGGGATTCATGACGCTCTGTTCCTACCACATGAAGACCACCAGCAGCTACAACCTAATGAATTGATGTATGTATATCAGTCCAGTAAATCTATGTACAAATGAAATTTCATCATTGGGGTAAGTTAGGCCTAGCATACCTTCTTTCTTTCCTCATCAGTATAAACCTTGTATTCTTGAACAATCTTAATAAATGCATCTCTCAACTTTTCAATGACTTCATCTCTTGTGGGTCCCTGTAATTGTCATGAGCAAGTTACATCTCTATAAGTGATTAGACTTGTTTCCAGGATAATAAGCTGCAGTAAGGGATATATGTGAGATAAAAGACATGTGGGATCAATCTTCTAAAATAATAACTAAAGGACAAAGAATCAATTGAATCACAATGAAATATACGAGATATTAGTTTTTATACTACTACATTACTACTGCATTACAATTCAAATTATATGCACCAACATATTCCTTAAGAACTATATGATTAGAAAGATTGTGCACACTCCCACTAATGCTAACCCATCCAAACTTTAAAATCAATTTTCCTTTGATGGGTAGTCATTTTTAAGTAAAATTGGTAATTATTTTAATTTGGTGCTGGCATGCTGTTAATAGAAGGTACAATAGTTTTGGTAGGATGCTAGTTAGATTTATGTGTTTCTAATTTAGTTTTGATTTATTTCTAGTTGCTTAAGGGTAGGTCTAAAAAATACGTGTCATCTTCAATGTATTTATGATGTTTCAGTTAATAAAATTTCATTTTATTAATTTCATTTAAGTTTCAGTTAAGTGAGATCTTTCTTATCCATGTGAGATAGTTCTCCCTTCTTCATTACTCTCCTTTGAATCTCGTGCGAGGCTCAATGTAATTTTGGTGCTATAAAAATTTGGTAGCAAAGCCAAATTTCATATTCAATATTTAATTCTCCTACATCACCATCCACTTTCAACGTCCATCTAGGTTGTACTTCTGTTGTCCATCAATAGTTGCATGTTCACCTTCCACTTCCCCTCTATACTCAACCATTGACTCCATACTTTGCTTCAACTCTCCACTATGGATGCTCTATTTTCCATTTGAAGCAAATAGTTGTGCTTGCACCACCCGCCTTCGGTTGTCTACAGTGATTGTAATTCTTCTATCCTCTATGATCTATCAATAATGTCCACCACACTCCTCTGAGCTGCAAGTGTCAAACTCCTCCCAATTGGCTACATTAGATCCACTGGCCAACATCGTGTTGATTCCTTCCCTTTACTTGTTGTTGCTATTAGACTACGAGAGATCAACGCTTGCCGTCGATTGAGCATATGTTGGACCAACAACTCCATCTACCACCTTGTTATTCGGCCTTCCTCTAAGCCCGAGGATCATCCATCATTGCACCACTTTGATTGACTGTTGAACTCCAAGACCCCATCACCTCCTTCGCATCTACACAAAACTTTGTTCTTCTCCACCTCTATGTGACACTAGCGTGTCCTATCACCGCATTTGAGACTACCAATAATGCCCTCCCAACTCCTATAGCACAAGTATTTATCTTGTCAGTTGCTCCCCTTATCTCACACTTTGCCTTATCTTGTTGCATAGCAACAATTAGTGCTCACCTAAGACTACTTGAGCCACAACCACTCTTAGATCAAGAAGCCACAAGAAGGGAAGATGGTTAATTAATTATCTATTATTAAAAAAACAAAAAAAGTGGAAGACGAGAAAAGGTGCACAATTAAAAAATAAAGAAGAGGAAAGAACAACAACTAATCCTTACCTCATTAGGTGGGGTCGACTATATAGATCCTTTTACGTCATTAAGTTTTATCTCTGACTATATCATCAACTATATTTAAATAAATTTTATCTTATTTTATTATTGCTAAGTGAATCTTCTTTGGTCTTTCTCTTCCTTATTTGATGTGCATATTTATCATAGTTTTACATCGTCTAACTTAAAGATTTATTAGACATTTAAGTTGATGTTCGTACTATCTTAAATTGTCTTTCGTAGTTTTTCCTCAATAAGATTAACCCCAACTCTCTCTAATATTCTCATTTTTTATTCTGTTCATTTTCATATGTCCACACATCCATCTTACCATTCTCATCTCTCGACTCTTATCTTTTGCTCATGTGCTTAAATCATAACCCAATATTCAACTTCATATAACATAACAGGTCTAACTGTCATTTTGTAAAATTTCCCTTTAAGTTTACAAGGTACTTTACGATCACAAAGAACACTCGGCGCTCTCCTCTATTTCAACTATCATATTTGTATTCTATGTAAGACATCTCTCAATCTCTCCATCTTTGTGCAAAATATTGGATTTGTTTAAATGGAAGAGTTTAAATAAAAAGCTCTGCCATTTAGCAAGGTGTATTACAATATGATAGATTTGGTCCAATACTAATATTAGATCTCAATTACAATACTGTGGATTAACCTTAAACGTCCAATAAGAATAAATCCATGAAATTAGTCAAGAAATGGAAGAGGGAACTCAATCTTGAGGCATGACAGATGGACCGCTAGGAGCTTGGGGTTAGAACATAAGAAAGATACATATGGTGATGGAATATAATTCCTTGTCGGCAAAAGGATCACGGTTGTCATAACAAAGGAAGAGGTTCTCAATCTACCTATGTGAATGCTTAAAGGGGTGAGGCAAAAGGAAACGAGGTCCTCATTAGCAACTAGATAGCGAAGGAGGGGGTGGGACTAGGGTTCACAAGAGATCATTAGAAAGGTGATTGTGTTCATTACAAAAAGAAAAAAACATGTGTCGCATCTTCATGAGCCCAACCACGTGTCACATAAAAAGAAACCTTTATGGTGATGGTGATGTAACTTGTGAACAAAACATGTGAACCTTCATGAACAAGATCACATTCATAAGGTTTAATATGTAATAAACCAATACTGGTATGGATAGATTGCACATCTAATAATCGAGTTCATTATCAAGTGTAACAAACACATGTTTGGCCTCAAAAAATAAATTGAGTAAAATATGATCAACATAAGGCAATGCTCATTTTGTTTCCATACTCCATTTAGCATGTATCGACTAGACAAATATCAAGCTTTCTATGTGTAATATGCTTGCTAGTCTAACATGAAGTTAAACATATAACATGATTTTTTTACTCAACAATTCAAAGCTTCCAACATATATATTGGATCAAAGTAGCTTCCAATGTAATCTAGCACTATGATACAGGAGCATCTAGCAGTCAACACAGCTTGCCTGAGCCCCCTGGTACGGGCATACCACATCCCGAACCTTAGCACGGAGAAAGCAAGTCACCTAGCAGAGAACATGGTCTACCCATGTTCTCTGCAATAGCTGTGGTCCCAACCACGGCCACAACCGTGGAGCGCCGCCGCCACCACTTGGATAATTAGGGTTTCATTATTTTTTATTATATTTTTATTTATTTTAAACTTTTCTATTTATTACGAAGTTTTCTCAATTCCTAATCTATTTAAACATGAGCTAAGGCTCTTGTAGGTATTGGTTTTTGAATTAATAATATTTCTTTTCGTTTAAATCTAAAGGCGGATCCTCTTTGTTTGTGAATTTCTTCCTCCGATTCCTTTACAATCTCTCTTCTAACAATGCATGTGGAAAGATCCTCATTCCACTACCCCACTTGCATCACACTGGAAGTTGTTTTACGTGATTTGCAGATTATTGAATCAAAGTATATCAGGTCAAGCTATCTAAACTATACGTTCATGCCATATTTAATTACAATATAGTTCCATATAACACAGATTAATAAACAATTGAAATTCTTGTTCTTCATCAGGTCCAGCCTAATCACATATAACACAGTCACTATGGTACAAAATTTGAAACCATCATGCATATTTTTTAAGATGCTAAGCAATTATACGTTCAGAAAAAGAAGTTTTTACTGATCTCTGCAAATATATAGAACCAAATCATATACAGTAATGATTAAAATAAGATTTACAGAGGAATAAAAGGACTAACATATGTAGAACTACCTTCAGACAACTACAAATTGCTAAAATTTAAGAATTGTTAGTTATATGTTACAATTGTAAAGCTTCGTCGTGTTAAGATAATTTTGGTTAAAACTAAGATTGTTATATTTTTGAGGTTTGATTAGGGTTATTTGGTAGATTAGAGGTGGCCCTTAATAGTAGAAGCTAAGATTATTTTAGAGCTGAAACAGCTTATTTAAATCTTGGTTTAGTGGTGTTGAGGTCCATTTCCAGTTCAATTTGAGTTAAGTTGGTTAGTTGAAGGTTGTACTAGGTTGAGATTCATTTGAGTTGCTTTGGGTTTAATCCGAGCTCATTCCAGGAGTATTGACTCAGACAATGTTGGAACAGTCTCAACCGGCTGGATAGTTGAGGATTGTAATGGGTGGAAGTTTATTTGACTTTGCTTAGATTAACCAGGGAGCTTAATTTGGACTCAATTTCTAGGAGTATTTTCTGAGGTGTTGAATTGATCTGAACTGGTTGGGTTCAGACCAAGTCAGTAAATTAGGGTTTACTATGACCCTCTGCCCTCCCCCACTTTGCAGAATCAGACAAATGTTGCACCCCCATTCTCCCCCACCTATGGTCTCTCCATGGACACCCTGCCAACCTCTTTTGCCTGCCACCACTGCTCATTCCTATCTCCAGTAGACCCCTTCATAGCCTACATCTTCTTTCTCTTTTCCTTTTCTGTGTGCCCCAATCAGCAACCCATCTCGGCACTTCTCTTCAAGTGAGCAGAT
This sequence comes from Alpinia galanga, assembly GCA_037177395.1. NCBI lineage: Eukaryota > Viridiplantae > Streptophyta > Magnoliopsida > Zingiberales > Zingiberaceae > Alpinia > Alpinia galanga. The sequence continues at coordinate 4,137 of JBAMHZ010439840.1, read as the reverse complement.
GCCACCTCTTTCTAGCCTCCTCTTCTTTCTTGAGTGGCCAAAACTTCCTCCTCGCCTTCCTCATAGTAACAGTACTCACCTCTCTTCCTCTCCCTTTCATGCAATAATCTAGCAACCTTTTCCCTTTTCCCTTTTCCCTTTGCAATAATCTAGCAAAGGTGAGTCTTCTCACGTGAGTAACAACATTGTCTTTCTGTACTCCCCTTGTCAGAGTTAACTGAAGAATTGTAGGAAGTGTTTGATTGTAAGTTGTATAGGATCAAGCAACTAATTCAATCTGGAGTGTGATTAGTAGGGGAGTTGGACGGGACAAATTTTGATAACCATCTATTTCAAGCAGGTTGCAAGTTAAGGATTATACAAAAAAAAAAAGACGAAGTCAAAGGGAAATGCTCACTAAGAGAAACCAAATTGTTGACTCCTCTAATTGCCTTGCTAGTCTTTATCTGGTTAGCTTCCATTTTTTTTTTATTCACACCCATATTAGTTGTTATACATGTGGACTATTTGTACAAAACCTGTAAGTTGTTATACATAATTGGCCTTATATGCCAATTTTATGTAAATTTAATATGCAATGCAATAATGTAAATAAATAATGTCACACCAAAAATTGAATAAAAAAAATTGGGATGAAATAGATAAAGTAAAAGTGGATAACTATCTCATATAGAAAAGATGAAGGAAATTTTACACACAGAAATTGAAGAAAAATCTTATTAATCAAAAGTCAAATAATACAAAGAAACATGACAATTTTATAGACTCAATATCAATTAAAATAGAAAAGAAATACCAGTAATTAGGAATAATGCCTAAACAATCATTAAATTAAATTACAAATTCAAAATTCAAATTTTTTTTTTCTTTTGTTCCTTTTTTTGTGTAATTCTCTAGCATTGAGGAAACCACTTATGAAGTTATTCAACGTATTGAAAAGGAAAAAATATCTTATCTGATTAATAAAGAGTAAGTACACTAATTCTCTGTATAAAAACAAAGAAGTACAAAATTGTGTCAATCGTAAGAGATTAAGCTAATGAATCATACCATAAAATTTTGGAAAAGAGTGATAAAAAAAAGATTAAGAAAGCATATCCTGGTGACCAAAAATCAATTTGAATTCGTACATGGAAGATTGACAATATTAGTTATACATTGTCTCAAACAGCTAATTGAAAAGTATTAGAAAAAGAAGCAAGACTTACACATGATATTCGGCAACCTAAAAAAAACATATGACTGAGTCCAAAAGAAATTATGTAAAATATTCTAAAAAGAAAGATGCTACCGTAGCATATAGTGAAACAATTAAAAACATATATAAGGATGTAATAACGAGTTAAAACTCTCGGTGGATTAATTGAAGTGTTTCCTATAAAGATAAGATTACATGAAGAAACAGCTCTAAACTCCTATCTTTTTACACTAATTATGGATGAACTCACTGAACACATCCCAGATAAGTTACCATGATGTATATAATTTACAGATGATATTGTTTTGATATATGAGACATGTGAGAGAGTAAATACTGAGCTCGAATCTTAGTGGAAACATTAGAAGGGAAAAGTTTTAGATTTAGTAAAGATAAAATCAATGAAATTTAAGTTTAATAATATTAGACGTAATAAAGCAATTTCTATAATAGCAGATGATGAATTATCAGTAACTGAGCTTTAAGTATGTAGGATTATTTTTGCAAAAGAATGGAGGGGTTGAAAACGATATCTTACATGGAATACAAGCAGAATAGTTAAAATGGAGGAGAACGTCAATTATTCTTTGTAATCATAAGATACCTCTAAAACTTAAAAATAAATTTTATAAAATAGTGGTTAGACTTGCTATATTATATGGAGCTGAATGTTAAGGTATAACTCAAGCATACGAGAAAAAGATAGAAATCGTAGAGATTAGGATATTAAGGTGAATGTGTAGATATACGAGGATAGACAAAATAAGAAATGAAAACATTAGAGAGAAAGTTGAGGTTGCACCTAATAAGGAAAAACTCTAAGAGATGCATTGAAATAGTACGAACATATATTTAGACGACCAATAAATACTCCAATTAGGTGATGTAAAATTATAACAAATACGTATATTAAATGAAGAAGAGGAAAACTTAAGAAAACTTGCTTAGAAACGATAAAATAGGATAAAATGTATTTAAATATAGATGATGATATAGTAGGAGATAAAGCCAAATAACGTAAAAGAATCCATTTAATTGACTCCACTTTGAGAGATAAAGCTTGGTTATTGTTATCTCTTAAACTATAAAAAATTCAACTCTTAGCAAGCTGTGGGACTTGAGTCAGGCCATCTTTTAGTCCTTAAATACTAAAAGTACCACAATTTAAGTCTTCAAATATAATATAACTTTATTATCTTGTTCTTTAACTCTACCCATGATGAGTTAACCCTATCATGGACGATCCCAAACACGGATAAAGGAAGAGGATTGTGTTAGATTGTCAGTCAATGTTAAATTACGGCAAATGTTCAATGAATAGATCCATCAAACTATTATGTTAATGCTAAGTTGTTCCCCGAAAGAAACACATTGCAGAATCCGATTGTAACATCTCAGTAAGAGCCACTACATCTCTAAAACTCTGGTGTAGTGATAAATATGTAAGAATTTGCATTACAGGGTCCGACTATAACGTATCGGCAAAGATCGCTATATCTCTATGAGAATTTAGATGTAGTATTAAATAGGAAAGAGTTCTCACACTATAGGTTAGGTAAGAACAAATATTATAAGAAAACAAATAGTCTAAGATTTGAAACATGGAACATAGGAACTCTCACCGGTAAAGGAATAGAAGTAGTAGATACAATGATTATGAGAAAAATTAATATTTTGTGTGTATAAGAGACAAAATGGATAGACGAAAAGGCAAAGATGACAGAGAACTCGAGTTTTAAGTTATGATACACAGAAAAAAGTAAAACAAGAAATAGAGTGGGTATTATTGTAGATAATTCGTTAAAGGATAAAGTTGCAAGAGTAGTTAGAAAGGGAATAGAATTATAACTCTCAAAGTATTAGTGAAAAAAGAAATTATGAACGTAATTAGCGTATATGCACCTCAAGTAGAATTAGATAAAGATATCAAATCAAGTTTTTGGGAGACCTAGATGAAGTATTATAAAATATTTCGTCAAATAAAATGATTTTAATAGGAGATAATTTAAATAGGTACGTCGAAGTGAAAAATGAGGAATATCAAAAAGTGTGGGGTTATGGGTTTGGAATAAGAAATAAAAAAGGTAAAACTATATTAAATTTTATGATACCATATGATTTTATACTAGCTGATATGTTTTTTAAAAAAGATAAGAACATTTGGTCACGTTCAAAAGTGGGAATAATAGATCACAATTGACTTTCTTATGGTTAGGAAGAGGAATAAAAAGGTTTGTAAAGATTGTAAAGTCATCCCTAAAGAAATCTTAAGTATCCAATATAGGTTAGGTTAGTAGTGATAGATATACGTCTCAAGCATAATATCAAGAGAAGAATAATATACATAACTTCTAGAATTATATGGTGGAAGTTAAAGGATGAAAAATAAAACATATTTAAGAAAAAGGTAGAAATATAAGTATTAGGTGAAATATACGGTGACCCTAATACGACATGGGATAAGATGATATAAAAGTTAAAAATAGCCAAGAGTATACTCAGTGAGTCAAAGGGGCATGTACCACTAAGTAAAAAATTTTAGTGGTAGAATGAGAAAATACAAGAGAAAGTGAAAGAAAAACAAAGAACATATAAGGAATTATATATTTGTAAAAATGAGGAAAACTTAAAAAAATATACAATAGTCAAGAAAGAGGCTAAGAAAACAGTAAATGAAGCTAAGAATAAAACTTTTAAATAGTTATATCGAAAATTAGATACAAAAGAAGGGGAAATAGACATTTATATAATAGCTAAAATGAGATAGAGGAAGACAAAAGATCTTATCTAAATAAGATAAATGCAATAGGGTACTAGTAAATAATGGAGAAATAAAAGAATAGAAGAGGTATTTTCATCAATTTTTTAATGAAAATTTAGGTGACCAATTTAACTTAGGTAATTTAAGTAGGTTAAATAAGTATAGAAATTTAAATTTT